>JAZGTK010013015.1:0-14555 GCA_036877625.1 Ambastaia sidthimunki | reverse complement strand
GACGTTTTTGGAGGTCAATGGAATAAATCTTTGGACAGCTACAATGTTCTTTAATAAGATCTGCCTAATCTCACAGAGATTCTCAAAGCAGCAAAAGACAAAATGTGGCTCTAATGTTGCATCTGTTGCACTATTTAATCCAGACCACAAATCCTTCGCTGTCGACATGAAGACACAAACACTTTAAAAACTTCAGAGACGCTCCACCTTCATAAAGACAAAGACACCCTGTAGCTGGTCATCAGACACACCTGAAGAAATACATTCAGAAAAACCTCCCTTAGGTAGGCCAAACACAGCAGTTCATATAGCAAAGCTCTTCTGCAAAGGATTCTGTCTTCAGTCCAGAGCAAAAGCTAAACAATATCAAGAACCTAATGAGATTAGAGAACCTAATTCAAGGTGTGCAAAAGTTGATGCATGGCCAGAAAACAATATGGAAGTGTAATCCATCACTAAGCTGATGAAAGCAAAATTACAAGCTAAGTGGGTGGCAAGCTTTTATACAAGCTGCATTAACACACAGAGAAAGTAACCATGTCAAGAGCTTCATCGCAGGAAATCCATCAACTAAAGGTCTCTAAGCTTCCAATTTAGACTCCTCTGTCCCGGTTTTCCTACAGCTTCATCCACCCTGAAGTTTTCCTTTGTGATTCACCATGAACTGCAATTCAGCAATTCGGGAAACATAGATTTTCTCCCATTGGCAGGACGTGCCGAGACATCTGTCTCACTGCCCATTTGCTGTCATCGTGCTATATAGTCAAATGATTGAGACTGGAAGAGGTGGGTCAGTGCCCAGTAAGTTTTCTAAAGGTCATGGCATTAGACTAGTTTTGTGATGCCTCTTTGATGCATTCTCTTTAAGACAGCTAAGAGCTAAGACACACACATCTACCAAACCTACACACATAGATCTCCATGTGCCATTTTTTTATTCTTATTACCATCAATTGCTACATATAAAATCAATTTAATTTAAATGAATTTCTGTAGCGGTTTTCACAATGTTGCATTGTTGCAAATTAAACTGCTTTACAAAAAACTTTACAGAAATAACAACAAACAAATTATGATAAACAGGAAAATTACAAAATATGAGAATGGATGGTATTATTGCAAATTATTCATACGACATAGATCAGCATTTCTTACTGTAAAATAACTCTACAGATTTGTAATTAAAATTGTAATTTCACTGTTTAACAAGATTTTTACTGTGGTCGGTAGATGAAATATTGACTCCTATGATTGGAGGACAACAAAGTCCATAATAAAAAAAATTAGAGCAAATCCATAAATATTGTTGCCATATTACCAAACCATTAACCCAGAAAAAACTGCTGAGATAAAACAATGTGTAGAAACATAAGGAAAATCACATTCAGTGGGAAAACGTTTCTTATCTCCTTTACAAATCCAGCATACACATAGAACGACATTTCTGAAAGGCTGTCTGCCAGTGTTACAGGAACTAAGCTAAACGTAAGTTTGACATGTTGCCAGAGAATGTATGCTCAGTTGATTCTATGAACTCAAGGGTGCAACAGTCCTGGCTACGCTCCAGGGAGACACAGTTTTCACACACAAGCTCATGTCCTGAGGGAAAAGTTGAGAGGGATTTTAACACAGCTTTTGAGCTTTAAAACTGATCAAAATCACCAAACGACTTCCTCATACTTTGGATTGCTTACGTAACAGACCAACGGGCAAATTCGTACAGTAAACTGACAGAACGATAGATCGTTATAGGTTAGAAATTTCTCTGTGTTACAGGGCAGCCATGTAAACAGTGCTAAAAAGATTTGATTTGGCAATGTGCATGTCAAAGGGTAACTGTTTGGCATCAAAGGGCTGTTCTAGTTATTAAGCTGTCTTGGTTCACCGAGTGACATCTTCATGTCAAACCATGAGTTACTTATTGTATCTTTTAACTAGTAGACGAGCAAGTTTGTTTGTTTTACAGCTGCGTTCTGTAACTTGGTTGGTCGAGCATTGAATTAGCAGTGCAAAGGTTGTGGGTTTGATTCTCAGGGAGGACACATACTGAAAAATATAAGTCACTTCAGATAAAGTATTTAGGTGAGCAGTGCTTCAGGCAGGAAGAACACAATTGTGCAAGATTTGCTGGGCTTATTCAGCTCTATTTAAGGCCTTTATAGATATATCAGTGGTACTGTCACCTATAAAGCATTTATCTTCATTATATTACCAAACAAAGATTAAACAGTCAATTAATCCAGTCAACCACAGATGTAATAAACATTAGAGACGAGACCTCTGCACACCACCAGAATCCCTAAACAGCAGTAAAAATAAAAATAAAAACCCGGCCAACTCCGAAAACTTCTTTTACCAGTCGAGTGAGCATTGCTGTTAAGACTGAAAAGCACCATATCAGCATTGGCAAATAAAGACTGCAGAAGGTCTGCTTCAAGATAAGCAGCTTTTAGCCTATTCTGCAAAATAATAACCTAGTCTTGTAGTGCCAAAAATGCTTAATATGCAGAGTTTGGCAAGAGGAACTTGGTAGGCCACAAAAGGGGGAAAAAGCAGCCAGGGTTGAACGCAAACTTTGCTTGAAACTGTTAGATGCATGAGTAAATAACATAGATTTTCCTCAGCAACACTTTGATTTAACAAGATAAAAGTTTTAAAGTCTACTAAATGACAAAAGCCAAACAAACAAAAACCCCCAATCCAATATTATAACTTCTGCTGTTTAAGGCAATAATCAAATCACATAGCACAGTTACGCTTTTGAAAAAAGGGCTAAAGAGAAATGGGTCAGATGCTCCGAGTAACATACTCAGCCCTGTCATAAGGTTACAGGGATTTCAGTTGAAACACAACCGTACAGCTTTTGATCGTAACAGGAAAAAAGAGCATAAAAAGACTGATGTGCATTAAGAACAGTTTGCAACCAATCTGTGCACTAAAACACAGAAGAGATCAGCCCTGATCCATGATGAGTCCGGTCATTCTTTCAAAGAAAGAACCACATCAAAGGGAATCTGCCTCACAGATTCAAAAGGATAATTAGGAATCGCTATGAAGGAATTGGCAAGGGAAATCAGCCAGGCTTTGCATATCTAATAGGCATAATCAGACTGGATAAAAATACCACAGAGTCATTCTGTTTTTCTTCAGGTGGGCAGGTCAAAGGCATCTTTCTTTTTGCCTAACTTTTTTTTCCCCATAAAAGCTGGCCAACAGACAAGAAACACACAGCCAAAGCCCACTGTTCCTCATCTACAAGCTTTAGCCATAAACTGCTGTCCAACGTTCCCGAAACATTTAACTAATATACTCACAAAGCAGATGTCAGAGGAAACATCTTGTGTAAGATGCAGGGAAATTGCAAAAGCCAGACAATTTCTTCCTCATTTCTGGGCGCTATTAAGCTGCCATAACAAGGCTCTCCACCGAAACACTTTTAACAGCTAATCCTGAAGAGAACTATGACCGCAAAAATGAAAGGTTTATCCAGTGCAAAGCAATAATGCCTACTCATGCACACGGCTTAATTGGTTTGGCTCCATCTGTTCTGACAAGCCTAGTGGGGAAAACATGCAGAGTGGTTGGGAGGGACAGTCAAGTTTTCAGTGATGCCATAATACACCCAAACAAGGGATGCAAAGGCAATTATATATAGAAAAGGACCTGAAGAGGTCCATGATATAGACAATTTAACAAACTTCCAGATAAGCAAATTGTATGCAGTACAAAGTGTCATTACTCCTTTTTACTTTCAATTTCAGACCACATTGCTCACAAAAGACATTCTCCAAGATGTATAATCATTTTAAATCTATGACAGAGGTCTCAATATATAATGTATATAGCTTCCTATACAACCTTTATTTTCACAACAACCGTGTCTGTGAAAATAATTGGATATCCTGCTTATAATTCTAGTATAAATGTCTTTGGTGACATTTATATATAGTCATTTATTGAAAGCTACTTATAAATAAGAAAAAACACAAGTAATTACTCATACAGGAAAGAAGAAAATTAGTAATACCACAACACCACTTTTCATGAATACTGAAGTAATACAGAAACTAAAGCAGAAACCACAGAAACTGATAATTCATGGATTAGTTTCACAGCTGTACAAGTAAACCATCAGCTAGTGAACTTTTACTAACCCTATTTCCCCTGACTTGGACACCCTGTCCTTTGGACCCTGTTACATATTGCAAACATTTAAGCACACATTTAAGCAAATCATTCTGTTGTATGAACATATATATTACTTTCCATGCTTTGTACTAAATGATTGCTTTTATATGACCTGGGACATTAATACGCGATGGCAAAATAATAAATAACAAGTAATAATAACAAATAATAAGTAACAAAAATGTTGAAAGATTTTATCTTACACATCATGCGTGGACGTTCAAACGTTATAATGACATGCGGGCGTAACAAAAACGAAAGTAACACGGTTCCACGTTTTTCCCCCAACACGCGATCAACCGACGATTGTAAATTATTGAAACGTAAAAGTTTCATTGAAACTGCAAATATATCATTAAAAGCACGTCAAAGAAATTAGCTCAAATGACACACAAACCCGAATAAACTGCCTAAAGGACAGCTTCTTAAAAATAAGAATTACAGGGGGCTCATAAATCACAGGGGATTTCGAAGAAATAAAACCCGTCTAGTTTGTCAGCTCACTAAAAAAGTAGATGGGCTGTAAGTAAATTTAAGTTATGCTACACGATCTCCAGCTCTAAATAAGTTTGCTTCCACCCTAAAACAAATAGGCGAGTAGGAAACTGGCCCACTTGCTTGCGATTGAGGAAATTGTGGAATGTGGAGGCTAGTAACTAACCCTGACATCAAAAGAGGACAATAAACAAGTAATCTGGGTGTAACAGCCAAATACCAATAATCAAACTATGACAGTTATGTTAATAGGCGATATAGGCTGCAGTCAAACTCCCAAACTACGTTTTCGCTGGGCAAACTGCTGCCAGGCTAACCCGTACCGAAGCTGTCAAGGAATGCTAACAAGTTAGCAAATTAGCTACGTGCATTTAGATGAAACAGCACCAAATAAATAACGATTACGCCTGATCAAGCAAACAGAGTCGTTAATAATAACGTGAGT
Source organism: Ambastaia sidthimunki (assembly GCA_036877625.1). Classification (NCBI taxonomy): domain Eukaryota; kingdom Metazoa; phylum Chordata; class Actinopteri; order Cypriniformes; family Botiidae; genus Ambastaia; species Ambastaia sidthimunki. The sequence goes on along the minus strand of JAZGTK010013015.1, from coordinate 9,427 downwards.
CTCACCTTCTCCGTAATCAAACGTCGCCCATTCCCCTGCACAGCGACTCGCTTTAGCTCCAGCCTGACCTCCTCCTTCCCCAGCTGTGCGGCTGCCCCGCCGTCGCTGTTTTTCCAGCTCTCTGCCCCACCGGAGGTGACGCGCTCCGCATCGCGAGTTTCTTGACGTGGTGTCATTCGCCCTGTAGATGATGTGAAGATCAGCGATCTATGATTTTTTCCAATTCCCTCACACTTCCATTACAGTACAAGGGTCAGGAAGTGTATGTTTAAGGATGTTAACTTTGTTGCAATCATTTCACTGAAGAATGTCCACTAATAATTTCCGTGAATTCCCACTAAGGTATATAGTACCCAAAAGGATACTAGGTAATGTATAGATTTTAGATGTGACAAATTGCACAACAATAATAAAAATAATTTTGGCAACACTTATTTAATAATAATAATATTAATATAATATTAATGTATTATACTTAGAATAATATTCTGCTTATTAACATTAGTTAACTACATAAATGTGATTATCTTTTGTTTGTCGTAACACTTACTAAATTGTTTTAAATCAAAAGTTAAATCTGTTAACATTAGTTGATGTACAATAAACTAACATGAACGAACAATGGACATTGCATTAACTAACATTAACAAAAGTAATAAATGCTGTAGCCTAAAATATATTGTTCATTGTTGATTTATGTAAGATTTTTTTTTTGTAGTATTCGGATGTGTAACATGAGAAATACAATCAAAACCACGATATTCATTATGAATTCAAAGATGATTTGCAATTGGTTTTGTCCCCTGGGAGTAAAATATTATGTACTTATTTCTTCTATAAAAAGTACATTTAAAATAAATGTAAAAAAAACAAAGGAAACCTCTACAGCACGTTGGAGAAATCAATTAATAATTTGCATTTAATATCTGCATAAGTCACAACCCTTAATTGTCCGTCAGCTCACCCCTAGACTGTTATACTATAAATCCAACAGCAGAGGACGCCATAGGCTAAATTAACGTTTAACAAACGCCATCTGTTCTGAATTTTCAGTAAATTATTGTGATTATATACGCTATATGCACAACATGGCATGTGTAATGGGCTCCAATAAACTCTTCATAATATTTAATTTTGAACAATAGCAGAAAAAAATATTTATTACATGTTTGCATAAACAGAAGTGCAACACTGTTATCTAAATGTGTGGTAGTATAGTGAACACAAAATCAAATAATAAACACAGATGATATATTGACATTTTATTTTCACTTGACTATACCTTGCCCAAGGAAAACAGAACTGGATACTAGATGTGCTGGGTAAACCCAATTAGATAGTGGACATATACAAAAATATTAAATTTAATACCACATATTGGTAATATAAACATACATTCGGGTAATATAATAGTACCTAAAAGATAAAATAAACTTAAAAAACATGATTTGCATAATTTTTCCTGAAGGCTGTATTATTCTGTCCTCTTTTTTTAACTTTAGCCTAGAAAGAATGTTATTCATGGTAAGTTTTTTCATCAGCTTTTTTGAGAGACAGCTTGGCCTCAGAGATGAATATCTGACCTAATCTGTGTGCAGGTGGGTGACCGGTGTAGAGAGAAGAATCGCTTTGTCATCGCACGTGCTCACGAGCGCGGTCCATGTTAAACAAGTCTGCCTTTTATTCTCTGACAGTAAGCTAATTCGTCTATTTTTTCCTCTTATGTTCTTTCCCATTAAAGAATGAGTATGAGTATTAGAAATGGTTTTCTTGGCCCCAAGGGGTGATGGTGATATTGATAACATTTTCAGACTCGTTCATCAAGGGTTTCCTGTTAATGTTATAATCTTCTTTGAAACAGGACTTTGTTAGCCGCTGCGGAATTCACTTGACTGAGAATTCCTAAGCAGTAAGCTAATGGGGATGATTCTGAGCGAGGTCAGCACTGGGAATCGGAAGGGGGGACCCAAGCGGGTGGCCCTGGAGCTCATAGGTGCCGTGCAGTGATTTGTAGCCCAGGTGACTTTGCAAATTCCCCCTCTGCTTAAGACAGGCCTGGCTGGGAGAAAGTGGATGATCATTTTCTAGGACTTTTTCCAAGTCTGCATACCAGTGATCAAAAACAGTAAATTAAGTATGTGATTAAAATGCCATGATTAGAAAAAAGCCTAAGAAAAAATTAGTAAAAATACTACAATACAAATAAGCATATTTATTTTTTGTGATGAAACTTAAACCATTCTGCCTGTTTGTCTTTACTAATGAGATTTATACATTAAAAATCTATACTTTGTTTCTCAGGAACGAATTATAATCCTCATTAGCTTAAAACAATTTGCGCATAAGTGTCAATTTTAGATAAAAAAATCAAATGATCATCTGTGTTGATAGTAGCAGATACAAATCACAGCAACTCAGGTTTACAGGCCAGCCGAGGTTTGCCTGTCACAGGTACTGTGGGGTGCTAATTGATCTTAGATTCCCTCAAAAGGGTAAACTGACCCTCAGATAGGAATATTTTACAGGAATTCAGACATTTTCCAATACAAATATAGCAGAAACATAACTTAAAGGTGTCTGTTCACATTATACTGTTATAAATAAAAAAACAAAGCATGCTACGCCTTCAAATCTTAAGTTATCTGAAATAGTAAAGCTATTTTTCCTATAGGCTACTAACTAACGTGAATTGGCCATTGTTTTTGTCTGTGCTCCAGGAGTCCAGAAATACCTTGGCTGTCAGCACTAGGACAGAACAATAGTCTCCCAGTCCCATAAAACCCAGGATCACTGAGGGAGAACATACTTTCCAATAGCAGGTGTTTGAGTCTGTCAGTACCTGGTCTTCACCACGGCAGCCGGTGAAAGGCTCGGGTTGTCCAGGTGCGCATGTGTGTGTGTGTGTGTGTGTGTACGCATGACTTATTCAGCTAAAGTTACTATTTGGCAAAGCTGGGGATTGAAACATACTATATGATTCAATGGTCAGATTATTGAACAAGTTCATAATGCACACCACACATCCTATAAGAAAACTCCTAAATTTTCCTAAACAAACATATTTAATTAACTAAACTTTATATTGTAGGGGAATTTATAATGTTGGGAATCACTGTTATGTTCACACTTATACAATACAACAACTGTGTTATTTAGCCTTTTAGAAAATAGTCATGGTGACTTTCATTAATAAATTATAACTTTGACAAAAAATTCTGCTTCTCAAATTATTTTTGCTGAGTTTTTGTGGCTGAAATGAACTGTTTATTTAGCTGGAAAACTACATTTTCTTCGTTTCAAACTTCCTCTCTGGAAACATTTCAATGTGTTCATAAGCTTGTGAAAGCAATTTACAGTCTCATGAATCAAATGTCCTTACAGACATACAAATAATACTTGCAAAACAGTAAAAATGTAAAAACACAATTTTTTACAGGAATTCTTTACAGGCTAAATTTATATGAAGATTTAGAGATGTTTGTAGGCTGATCCAATTAGGAAAAAACTGTTCAAATCAATATCAATGACATCACCACTATGAAGTAATCAGGATATTGAAGAGTTTGTGATGTCATTTTAAAACAATAATGTAATATCACACTCAGCCATAGCAAATTTCAAATCCAATAGTCCAAGCAATATTGTCAAGCAGTGCAGATAAGTGTTGCGATCAGCATTCTCAACTTCCCATATAAGTTCTTTCTCTTCTCTCCTGATAATTTTACACCTAATCACCACTTTAATACTGAACACCCCAATGCAGGCAGCTCTAATGACAGATGATAATCATGCAATATATGCCGGAAGCATATTGATGTGACGTTTCCCACACAGAAACGCTGGGGTGATTGAATTTAAGAAATAAAGCGATCTCATTTGGCACCCAGTGGGTGATCAGAGTTATTCAGCAATACTATTTTATAGCATTTGCCAAAGGCCATGATGACAGATAAACACAGGGGTTATGTCAGTTTGATTCAGTCTTTTTTATAAAGTCTTGTCTTTTCTTTAAACACGTTGTTGTAAGGTTTAGAAATATAATGCAATGTATGACAATTATTGGAATTAATTTTGTTTTAGGTATAAGGATTATACATATTCATATTGTACTAATGCAGATCAAAAGTAAGATCAATACATTTCTAACAAACATTTTCAAAGCTTTTTACAAACCTCTAGTAGTTCAAGATAAATTGTACCTATTAAAATTGATCAGATAGCCATTTTCATTTCCATAATAACAACAGAAGTTGACATTGGCATGATTTAAAATGAATGTAAACATTTGTCATTTAAAAAAAAACACAAATTTTGATCCAAATGGTTTTGGCTCACGTACACAATTTGCGAGGAACAAAAAAAGGTTAAATGAAGAGAACAATCATGACATTTTATATCCTCTCCACAGAGATGCATCATCACATTGGGGTTGCCTAAGAAATTAAGCCAAATTGTGGATATAATGGCCAAGGCTTGAGAGAACACAACGTGGGGTCCGAAGCGGGGGGAGAGTGGATGAGTGATTCCTGGCACGACCGGAGAGAAAAGAGAGAAGGAGCCAGAACGAACGAGAGCGGGAGAAGTATACTGTCTGGTGCTTAGCTCGAATGAAAGCTCCTGCTTAGCGGACCAGAGATCAAAACTGTGGGGGCCGGTTCGGGTCTTCACCTGGGCCCTTTGTCATTGATAAGTCTGTCATCCCTGCTGATATTGAAGCAGTAATGGCAACCGATGATTAGTCCACTCCTGAGCCATTAACCACATTTCTTTTCCCTCTGCTCCTGCTCCACAGGGTAAAAAACACAATGAGATCCTTTATAGCCCTTCAGCCTTAAACTCCAAGTCTGCATCCACCTGACCTGAAAGGCACAACTGTTACGTCCATTCAGTAGATTGGAGAAGTAGTCGGGACGAGAGACATGTCAAAGGTCGTGTACTGGTGCTACGCAAAATGAGAGGTTCTGACTGACTGGCTCACTGAAAGAGCGCCACAGCAAAAATTACAGAAAATTGTCTGTTTTGTTAACATTTCATTGATAGATTTGCAAAAGACCACCTTTCCTCAGACAGCTAGAAGGATTGAGCTGGTCAGAATTTGACTGACAAACAAATCTCCTCATTATTTTTTGCTCCTATTCCCTCTCAGTATGCCTCTTAACCAGCGATATTTAATATGATCTCTTTTTAATGATCCTTAAGTGGCTGAAATTACATCCACTGAAAAACATGTAAGATTTGATGGAGGTATTTGAGTTATGTATTTGGGGCCTCAACTTGAAAAAAATGAAAGACAGAAAAGAAATTTATCTCAGTGGATCATTATATAACAGGAAATTGAACATCTGGAGAATAACTGTTTGCCAATTAAAAAAATAAATAAGTATTAGAAATTATGATACACAATACCAGCCATGTAACGCATTTTACCACCTTCCTAATAACAATAAATGGTCCTAAGAATTATTAAAGTTACAAAGATAACATGATTTAAAACTGATTAAAAACAAACTGCAAAGGACATATATTGTTGTATACAATATAGTTTCTATTTATATGTATATATATATGTGTGTGTGTGTGTGTGTGTGTGTATACAAATGTGTGTACAAGTTACATACAAACTTTTATAGGGTTAACACATAATAAAGAGGTAATTTACCTCTTGCCTTTAAGATGTTTTCTTCAACTTCTTGTGCACCCCAAACGTTTATACTGAAAATAGCTCACTGTGGCAAGGGTTAATCCTGTCAAAATATTTCTCCAAACACAAGTACCTCAGTATGTGTCTCAGACACTGTCTGCTCCCAGAATTTAAACTTCCTGTTTGTAAAGGACGCAGCAGGAAGTGTTTTGACTCCTCTCACACACCTCTCCAGTGTGCTGGCCACTCACTTTGAATCATGTCAGGTTATACTGGTGTGCTATCTGATTCCTTACCCACTATGACATATATGGCTTGCAGAAAAGTAACAACTGCAAGAGTATTTATTTGTATTTTTATTGTTGTCTACTTTTGAACATTTTATTCCATTTTATGTGGCCAATTCAGTAAAATACGTTGATGTTTCCCAAAGGCTTTTGTTATGGCAACAACAAATGTATTATGAATAAAATACAAATAAAGGTTTTTGAAAAGTTCAGTTTATACAATTAAAATACACCAAAAACATAGATTTAATGAGAAGTTAAATAAAGAAATCTGCCTGTCTGGAGGCTTGCACTATCATGCACACAAATTGACACAAATACACATTGTTCATTTAAAAAGGAGTTCAACGAACAAATTAACACATTTTCCTTTTTGAGTGAACTATCCCTTTAACAAGCCAAAACTGAAAGTATCTCCCAGAATCTGCTTCATCAAAGTTTTACTAACACAGTTGGAAATAGCTGAAACACACAACTTTCCCTTGCCAAGATTCAAGGATTATTCCTGTAGTGCCTCTGTTTTGTGTGTGTATGCTGTATGAGAAACTGAACAAAATATCTTTCATTAAGTCATAAAACCTCAGGAATAATATACTGGCTCTCACGATAAGATCTGGTAATGCTGTAACATGGAATTATGGAAAGACAAAATTGTCATTTTCTAAATAAGCACCTGTGATCTTGCATGAGACCCTGAAAGCCCCTCATTTAAGGGATCAATCTGCCGGCAGCCAAAAGACAAGGAGGAAAATAAAGACAGGGAGTGAACAACAGCCTGAAGCAGTAATATCTCAGTAATGAAGGGTCAGCGCTCGGGGAGCAGACAGTGAGATCAGGTGCTCGCCTGAGAGATTTCAACCCCCTTTAGACTGTAGCTCTCATAACCTGTGCCAGACCGAGTTAAACCAGCCCTGACCCATTGCTGTGCTCACTCATGTTTGATTTTTGTCTCGTTTGGGTGAAGTGATTGGTGGATACCCACAGCTGTGTGATGCAGGTTAACCTTTGCACTTGACCAATCAACCCTTGACCTTTGGTGGTGTTGTGGCATTTTAATGGGAGTTTCTTTCTTCTTTTTTGAAGTTCTGTTTTTACAATTAAAGTAATGTTTTTTCTTAAAAAAATCTATTCATAAGAATTTCTGGCATGATGTACTGCTTAATAATGCTTTCATTCCACCATACAAACAAAAGGTCAAAAGTTCACAATATCCTTATAATGATGTCATACTCAGCAGCTGCCCAATTAGCAGCTGAGATTACAAATGATCTAAAGCGTCTAAGTGACTCAGAGCGACCCTGTTTCCTCTCGGAGGTTAAAACTACATTTTTAGGATATTTGCGTTTGTGTTGTTCAGCTTAATGGAACAAAAACTCTATACCAGAAGTGAGCTGGCACGCTCGCTCCAGATTCTCAAATCCTGCCATTGTAGATTAAGATGGCTGCCAAACAGAGACAGTTAGGAGTTGACACCTCATAGAGCAAAAAGGTCAATCTGTGTTCTGTTGGCCCAGCTGCTCTGCTTCACCTAATTACCTTCAGATTACTCTGACAAATTCTTTATTTCCGTTCCTAAATGGAGAGTTTGGCAATACTGCTTCCTGTGGTGGTTAATGTTCCCGTAGTGAAAACAACCTATCCATTCGTTTCATTTTCCAAGCTCTTTAAACATAATCCTCAACACCAGCAAAGTGGCTAGAGAGCAACACCTCACCTCCACAGCTACCTCAAGCCCCGGGGACGAGTCTAGCATGGCCAGCCAAGAGAGTTGGGGTCAGAGACTAAAAGATTTTCTCTGTGTTGGGTGGGAAGAGAAAGGGTATTGTGCTTCTACCAATGTATTCCTTTCTCATCTGGATAGTTTTCTCATCACCTCTTTAAATCTAAAAGTGTTTGGCATGAAGCCTGAGTTGGGTTCTCTTGAGGGCTTCCACCAAAAGCATTTGGGGTCAGTGGCAACAGTAAATCTTCTGCTTCTTTTGAATTGAAATGGAATCACTCATGGAACTTTATGTGGAACACAAATACATTTTCCCTTCCGTTTAATTGCTCAGTATCTGCAAGATGCCAGCAGATGAAATCATTTTTATGCCACTTTGAATATCTCAGTAAATATGTATGAATTTGACTTCACAGGAGCCAGAAAACGATACAGCTCTCCACATACAGTATTAGGTATGTCAGTCTCCCATTGGTCGTGATGTTTTAAGTCTTTAATAAAGAGGGGAAATGCAGAAACTGCGCTGGAATTTAATTGGTTCCCTGAAGATGTCTGTGGAAGGGACCTAAAAGACTGTGAAAGCTGCTTGGCAGAAGGTTCATACAGTAGGAACAGGGACAAATGTGATAATGAAACATTTTTGAGGCCTTTAGAAGCACAAGTATTTCCACATAGCTGACAAATGATCATGACAGCTGTACAGATGTGGTAAGTGTCATGCATTAACTTGGATTACTAAGAACCATCTTCTATTTCTTCTGATACCGTTTCTACCAATATTATGTGTGAGTTGTTGAAAACTCCTCATAAACCTGAGATGGACACCAGTCTCCTGCTTTTAAACAGAGGTTTTCTGGAAGAGAAATGATGGCTGGCTTTTTTTAAACGCTTCATTCCAAAGCAATGCAATAAGTCACATCACTGTGGCCCCAATCAAGGCACAAAAAGTCACAGCCTTCATATTTCTTGCTGGTGACTTTTTAGCCCCTCCCACTGCTCTGTGAACTTGACTCTGGTGTTCTAAATAAAACAGAGGCATGTACATGTGGACACAGCTGAGCCAGATATACATTCTTGAGCCGGTACTCACAATATTTTGTCAGGGGAAAAAACACTGCAGGTACAGATCTGGTGCTTGGAAATACCTCACACATACTTGACTGAAACACAAAGATTCAAGCAATATTGTTTTTATTAGAAAATATATTGCTATTCGGGAGAGAAAAAAATGAACTATGCACTTGCTGTTCAGTATGGAACCACAAGGAGGCAAAGTTATAAAGTATATATATATATACTATACTATACTATTATAATATACTATACTATATAAAATATGCTATTGCCTAATGTCCCTATGACTTATGCCACTCCTTAAAAAAGGTCAAAGCAAAATTAGTCACGATTCAAAAGGAGCAGAAGTTCAAAACAATATTTGCAGGCACTGTGTGAGATTAAAAGCATAATTCAATTAGTCCGGGTCTCACCCTCTCCTTGGGTCAAAGTTCAGTTTGTCAACGAAAGAAAAAGTGGTTGTTTCAGCTGAATTTAACTTATAATCGCTGGTGATTTTTAATACATAAACTCTGGTATATCAGCTCTAATACAATTGAAATGTATATAATATTATTATATATTTTAACTGCTTGCTTATATAAAATACCTCTGATCAGGATTGTATTGTTGTTTCCACATGAAAATGTTATCTCTGATATCTGTTTCTGTTATATTCCAGACAAACTGTCACAGCTGTGGTTCTGCACTGTGGATGATGATGGA
>JAZGTK010013014.1:0-14557 GCA_036877625.1 Ambastaia sidthimunki | reverse complement strand
CAGTTTCTCAATTCAATATATTTGTATAGTGCTTTTCACAATACATATTGTTCCAAAGTAACTTTACAAAGCATTGTTCCTTTACAAAACCCATATCGAGAAGAACTCACAAACCCAGCTGAGCAGTTAGCAAAGCAGTTCACTTTTACAGATTAAGAACTGTTTTCAAACCAATGGTGACCATATCAGGGTTTATTTGAACTAATAATACCTAATATTCACTAAATTACCTTTTAAAATGGACTGAGGAGTTATTCACTGATGTGGAAAATTGTCTTTGCACCAGCCAAATTAAACTAGTATGAAACAGACTCTAGAGAAAGCAGGTTTTCTGCACACACAAACAAAAGGGTCACAGAACACAGTTGGAACTTTGGATTTGTTATTCACATTTATGTATTTGGCAGACACTATCCAAAGCAACTTACAGTGATTTAAAGTATACATTTTATCAGTACATACATTTCTTGGGAATCGAACCCACAACATTTGCACTGCTAACACAATGCTCTACCAACTGGGCTACAGGAACAAATTATGACAAAAACCAGTAATACAGGTGTATGCTGATCAATCAGTGATGCATATAGTCATTAAATAAGTCAACCTCTTTTCGAAATCACAAACACTCACAGGATAAAACATTTTGCTGCCAGGTATACTTTAAAGAAGCTGTTATGTCTTTGTTCAGTAAAAGATGCAGACTTTGGTGCCAGATCACACAGGAAACAGCTGTCACTGTTTGACATGCTTTACAATTGAATTAAATAGCGTACTTTGGACCTGGTGGCTGTGTAAAAATTGAATGGACAGAACGTTTATTTTTCACAACTTTGTTGTGAATCTTTGTTTCTGCATCAAAGTTGTCATCTGTGCATTCTTCGATAATGTATATATTCTTTTCCATTCGCTATTCTAACAGCCTTATGAGTTTCAAGGCCAAACCATTAGAATGGTAAAAGCAAACTGCACCCTAAAACGAATAATAGCCTATTGAATGTAAGGGGTCTTTGAGGGCACCCTGCTCACAAGCATACAAAAAGCCTGGTACTTCTGTAATCTCTTACATTCTTGTTTAGCAACCATAATTGACAAGAGGAAAAGACTTCTCTGTCCCATTCAATGCAACAGCTATAGATGTACTGTACAAATGTATCTGCATGTGGTTCACTTGACAGCAGTTAGCACAGAAAAGTAATTAGGTGCAGTTTTCTTAGGGCTCACACAATTTCTTAACACATGGTGGTTTTTCAGGCCAATTTAATTGGTTATGTGACTTCAACTTAATTTAAGCTTTTTAGAATTGACAGTGTTGTCTATTCCCTAGGGCTTTGATTAATGTGGACAGACAGAAAGTTGCAATTAAAGTCCTAAAATGAAAAATTTGTTTTTGAATATATGCAGAGTTTGATGTTGCGAGTTTCCCATACTGTACAAACCTTGCATACCCTACTTGAATTTATGTGTTATTAATCATTACATCATGTTGTTACTGGCTTTGCCACTTTAACAGTATGACTTAACAGAGCATTATTGTAAATGGTCAGTGTTTCCAGCTTTTCAGCAGCTAGCTAACCCTTACTTTAATTTTAAGATTCAATTCACATTTGTTTATTTGATATCTGATACTTGGAAACTAGAAATTAGAAACTAAATTCCCATAAACCATAACAAACCAGATTTAATCAAAGCAGTACAGCATCAACAATTAGAAATGGTGTGATGTGTATGTACTAAACAATACTGACCTCCACCTCTACAGCAAATGCCACTTCATATAAATTAGCCAGTGATATTATTAGCTGTTAGTTTGTGTTTGAATAGCTAAAGAAAAAAATAATATTTTCAAACTAAAATGCAAGTGTGAACACTCTGGAAACCAATGAACTACAGGAAACAACCCAGGACCAGGTTGGCAGCAAGCACAAAAATAATTAAGCCTCTTCCACCTTCAGCCTTTTGGCACTTGAAATAAAAAAAATTATATTTCTCAAGAAAGCATTCTGAGTGCTTAAAACATGCCACAAATAAAATCCAAAATATATAGTACATATAATTGAAGCACTGGCAAGCTATTACAAATGAATGAAGGATGTGGCAGAATCATAAAAGAATCTAACAGTAGCCTCAACTGGACAGATGTATGTTGTAGCAGCCTATAGTTGCAACATCCTTTTTATGCTGTCATCTGTTGTGGAGGTTACCAAAAATGCCTAAACAAATGTATGAGGAGGCCAGCTACACTACTGACCTTAACTGAGATTCACTGGCATTAGTGGCAGAGAAGAGGATGTGGCCAAAACTGAAGCCCATTACGAACATTTCATACTGTCTCACTACAACACTCTGTTCTGAAATATCTGCAGCTATTGGCTGATATCAGGCTGCATGATGACCCATCAGGGCTGCATTACTGGTACAGTAGCACACACTAACAGCAGTGTTTTTTCCTAAACTTACGTTTTACACTGACACCCATTTGCACTGCCTGCGTACGTTGTAGTGTGCACGCGGTTCTCGTGTGAGTGCGCACGCACAGAGTTAAAGAAAGAATGTTCGTGTGATTGAGACAGATGGCTGCTCTGCCGCTGATCAAATGTTCCTGTGTACTGTGTTTCTTTTCCACTTTGATTTGTAGTTTATCAGAGTGCTTTTTTTTCCTGGTTATTCCTCCCTCTTTTGCATGTGTGTGAAGAGCGTGATTATTGTGCGAACCATCTATAAAGACTCGTGGGACTACTCATTTATCTGTCGTTGGTTTTTCTTCTCGCCTCCTGTTTTTCTATTTTTCATCTGGGTAAACTTCAAGCCTCTGATAGACGTTACGTTTATTAAAAAATATGACTGCATGGTCTCATGTTGCATCCTTGCAATCTTTAATAGCTCAAAAGCTACATTGTTTATATTTAATACAGGTTGTTCCAAGAACAATTTAGAACAACATATGCTTTATATAATTCAAGATGCAGAACTGTTGCATTTGTACATCTGTCATTTTCTTTCTGAAGGCAGGAAAGAATTTCTGGAATCATGGGAATTAAAACGAGAGAGGCCAAGGGGTGTAAATAAATCTTACATGAGGTTGAGTTATTTACTAAGCCAAGGTGTCAACTTGTCTTGTCAACAACATCCCTTCTTTAAAACTGCTGTTTTGGAGGAGATACAGTAATCTAATAATCAGCCCCATAAAGCTCTGTTTCTTTGTGTCTGTATCGCTTCTTTGTTTTTCCTCACATTGTAAGTCGCGTCTGCTAAATCCCTAAATGTAATGTTATCAGGGAGAATATCCAGGTATAAAATCTTGTAAAGCATCTGTAGTTCTATGGAGGCTGTCTGGGCAGGACTCACTGGAAGCTTGTCACAAGTTTACATTTTTTTTTACTCTTTTATAAGACTAGTGTTTTTTTGTTACTTTTGTGAAATGATAAGGCATCCAGAAGAAACACATCTAGAACATTAAGTTGGTATCTTACTGTGCATGTCTGATTGTTCATGGTACTCCATCAGGCTGAAACATTAAGGAAATTACATTAATTTTACCAACCTTATTCTGAACTCCCAGCCTCACAGAACTCAATGTATTCTGTTATTTATAGACAAACCTTTTTGTTTGTGAGTTATCATTAATAAAAATATAATAAAAAGAATTTAAGATTAAAAATCTTAAAAATAATATTTGCCTATCATATATATCACATTGAAAATAGACTACAAGGCTGTAAATATAAAAAATTATCTACCAAAGAATTAGCATGGAATAATCTGTTTAACATGGTTAGGCATGTAACCGTGGTTCCCTAAGATGGGGAAATGAGACACTATGGGGAATGAAATACCCATTCTTTCATGCTGAAGGGATAAGTGACTAAATAGCAGACATAAATTTTAAAAAAATGTAATAGATTTCCCATCCCTAAGTGTATGCCAGTGGCTGCCACCAGTCTCCTCAGCTTCCCAGGAAGCTCACAACAACCTAACAGGAGCCTAACAACTCAGAGTAGCTATCCCATCAAAGCTCCAAAGAGCAGAGTCTGTAGCAGAAGCCAAGGAGGCTCAAACATAGCCTAACAATGGAAAATTGCTATTCAGCAGAGCTCTGACAGCGGAGGCCCCAAAGACAACTCTAAATAAGATGAGGACTAGCAACACCCCACATAAAAAGTAAAGCCAACAAGGCGCAGAAAAAGCCCAGCAATCTGACATATTGCCTGACATAACTGGACTCTTATGACAGAGGCCTATATGTGTTAACTAAATAAGAGGAGGTCTTACTACATCCTACACTCAAGACAACTCCCAAGGATGCTCACAGAAAGCCTAACAACTCAGGATTGCTACTGAGGCAGAGCTTGGAAAGCATAGGGCTCATAGACAACTCGTTGATGCAAGAGGCCTAGGCAGAGCTCTGTAACACCTAACTGAGCTCTAAGAACAGAGACCTTTACATAAACACTCCAAGCAAGGGGAGTCCTCACTACACCTTACACTTATTACAGCTCCTAAGGAGGCTGTGAATCCAACTTAGAATCATTATTCAAGCAGAGCTCTGGGAAACAGAGGCCACAAAGACAGTTCTCTATAGTGAGTGGCCTAGCAAATCTCTAAATCAAAGGCTGTAGCCAAGGAGGCTCACATAGACTCTAACAACCTGGAACTTCTACTTAGCCACTTGATGATTTAAAATGACTGCAAGTTGAGTTTCTGTTTAAACAAAATAAATATGACATAAGGAAATTTCTGCTTTAACTGGCATACAAAAAACAACTCCATTTATCCAAACTACAAGCCATACCTTGTGATGTGCTAATTGCATTGCAAACTGAAATGCAGAAAAATACATCACAAATGTCTAAAACCTTCATTTCTTTAGTAATTATATATGTGTTGCATGGGCACAGATGTCTATCTATAATTTTTGCCTCATCATAACATCCGCAGAACATTAGCACACAGACATTTTAACATTTACTATTATTGTTGTATGTCCCCTGCTCAGTGTAGTGAATAACAAGCAGCACAGATTATGTCACACTTTCTAATCTTGTCACATTTAATGACCTTTTCTTGTGGTTACACAACTTTTTGCCTGTTTTGTGGGTTAATGGCATCCAAAGGTGTACAGACAGGATTATACATTTATAACAGATATGATACTGTAGATGACTTTGATATGCTAATTTCAGTTAGCATATCTGACTCTAATTACTCACCAAACCAAAATCTAATGTGTGATAACAAGTGTCTATCATTGACTACAGAGTGAGATTTGTGCTGACTCTCAACCAAAGAACATTATTGATTACTTTGACTGAAACGTTATTTTGTTTCATTTTGAGAATGTTAACGATGTGCGACAGAAAAAACTGATTTCATGACACATCACTGAAAACTAAATTAACTAATGTACCTCAAAATTTTGGATTATTGGACCATTAAAGTCCTGAAATGATGGTCTGAGATGAGAATTATTGATCAATATTATAGATTCAACCCAGTGGCTCAGAGTCTTTGCAACCATAGTTACCAAGAAATGTATCTTCAACAGAAAGCAGCACGTAGGAATTTGAGGGCCGTTTGGGTAAAATTGAATTGGTCTGTTCAAAGGATCTATTTTGAAAAGATAGAGGACATTAAAAATATCTTTGGTATGTGTGACAAATCATGAACAATCAACTAAACAAAATTATCCAATCAATTCTAAATATGTTAAAGTGTTATCAGTGTTACCAGCTGAATAAACTTTCTTCATTCATAACCAAATATAAGTTGTTAATTACATCAATTATGCTCTCTCCATCATCATATCAGTTACATACACAACAGCACATCACTTCTTAACATAAGATGCAGCAATTAGTTTGCTTCCATCAAGCTCTGAGCACCTCACTCCTCAATTAAATGTGACAATGATCCTATACATAGACATTTGGCATGGTGGGCAAGAATCAGTTATTTTTAAACCAATTCTATTTTTAACACAGCTTGTTTTATCCAGATATCACCTTTACAGATTAATTGTCTGGATTATATTATGTCCAAAACATGCTTATTTTCCTCTACAAAAAAAAATTCACTCACACATGTTAATACAAAATAACACAGTGACTAACAAAGGCAGGGACACTGTTGACTTTATCAAAGAGCCATAAAATATGCTGATAAAAATAATGGAGGGAGAGAAAGCACAGACTAAATTAGAGGGAAATAATATATTTATATAAAAAAATGTTTTAAGTAGGATCTATTATACATCCCTCTTTAATTTGTTGCTCACTCAGACACCAAAAAGCATCTTCTCACACCTCAGTCTGCTTTAGCAATATGTATTTGATATGATAATATGATCCTGATGATGCTGTCATGCTCTGTGTTACCACTGGAATACTTAAAATGTATTATTTTTGATTATTTTAGAATTGTTTATTTACACAAAGTACAGATGGCATCTCCACCCACTACTCAGACAATGCTAAATTAAAATTAGCACATTACTTTTATTTACACTTTAGATGAACAGCATCCATCACAATTTGTGTTTATTTCTAACAATATGCTTTTATGAAGTCATTGATTTTGTCTAAAGACATTTATTAGGTTTGTACCAGTGCCTCCTACTTGCTAATGTATAACACTAATGGCACACAGTGTATTTGCTTTCCCAGGTAAACTGAAAGGTTGCTGTATCTAAACGGGTCTCAGAGTATTTTTAAACAACCCTGTGTGAAAAATACAGGACAGATGCTCAAGGTCATTGGTCTTACTCGATGGTTGTTTGCTTACACATGCTCACAGTTTTACATGCTTCAGCTTGTTTAATATGTTTAATATGATTTCTGATACATGCTTTTGAAGCTTCTGTTGAGTTCAATAAATATCACAGCAACAGTATCATATCTGAGAGTAAAATAATGATTCATTTAGACCTACACAAGGTTTTCTGCCTTAATTGCTTGACACTGTTTTATTTTAAATCCTCTTCGATCTACTGGATTAATAGTAATACAAAATAGAGATTATATCTTATCATGGATCACTTAAAGATAATTTATACCAAAAGGCAAAATAACACCAGGGAGTCAACAGCACTTCAGGAGAGTGAAAGACTAAAACGGGAAACTGAACTCCACCTGCCTATATGGGAAGCAATCCAAGTAACCTAATAAAAGAAAAGAGCGAAACAAACAGACCTGAAACAAAGTGCCAGCTAGTGCCACATTTAGCTGTGGGATTCAATAAAAGCATGAAAAATTTAGCTTAAAAGTTTAACAGGCATACAACTACTCTATCAAACCAAGATCACAACAATCACCACAATACTCATAACTGAATGTGAAAGTATCATTGTAATATTTAATTTTTCCTGGGCTCATTAAAATAGTCATTAGTAGACTTTATTGAAGACATCTGGTAACAGTTAATGGCACTTTTTCCTTTTATTTGCCAAAAAAATTAACTTAATATTTTCCACCAAGAACTGAAATCCCTATTTAACCACCAATTTTACAACTTTATATTCATGCAATCTGCAGTAAAGAGCTCCAGCAACAACAAACAAGGTCTGTAAATCTGTAAATACTTTTTTTCACCCTCAAGAACATTATTAACCATGATTATAAAAAGCAATAGACTAATAACTCCCACCTTGGGGGTGCGAAAGCGTCATTGTGATATCTTCAGGGAATTTATCCTGGTCTCATCCTCTCACTGACTATACATGTAGGAAAATTCATTGGTTTAGTAGATTATATTGAAGATGAGACACGCAAGAACTAATGACATCAGCTGTGATTATATTATTTTTCATTTCTCCTATTCTACAGGTTTAGAAAACTTAAAATAAATTTATGGTGTTTTAATCAAAGTTATTTTTTATTATTAAGCTAAATAATATTGTTACTGTACATTTAAAAAAGATAAAGCCCTTCAGCAACCAGTATTTCCTGCGAGATTGTGTTGCGGGAAAAGTGAAAGGAGCAGCCAAAAAGCTAAAACTGAGGGAAGCAAGTGTAACAGGGGACAGCTGTGCAGTGTGTAAACCTCCATCCCTGATCTCTAGAGATACGACAGAAGCAAGAGGCCATGGCCTTTAGCCACTTTGTGTGTGCCCGGCTTTCATGCTGGTCACTGGTTGAGTAGGACTGGTTACACAAGAATGCAGGCAGAACCCACACATCACTGATTAACAGGCATTATGACATTTTTATTTATCTACTTAAATACAAAAAAATAGATGTTCATTTAAAAAGAATCCAACTTGAAATCCTGAGGCATACTGTACTGTAGCTCACAGCAGACCAGTGTGCAGATACACATGCAGAATTTGTTTTCATAGAAGTCCTCTTATATTACAAATGCAAATTAAACTCTTGTTTAATTTGTATACAGAGATAATACCATGTACACTTTTCGGAGGCAACTCCAGAAAAAAATGTACAGGGATCAGAGAAGACTCGTCTTTTACTTCCAGACAGAATACTCTGTACACATCAATGCAAATTAATTACAGAGTGTGTTAGTTGGTGTGGGCACCCAGTCGCTGCTCTATTTGTTGTATCAGTGTCTTTCCGTTGGTACAGCTTACATTTACGTCGTTACAAAATGATTTCTTTTGCAGAATATTGTCCTCTGAACTCACTAATTGCTTGTCTTGCTTTCAAAATTCTAAATACAATGTTTGTTTTAGCTGGCCACAAACACTGTGAATTTAAGGTTCACAGGTACCACTAGGTGCCATTTATGTTGTATCCAGTTTGCTTAATAAGACTGAAGAACAGGAAGCCATTTACACATGAGCAAAATAAACAAGATATAGTTAACTGTGATATAATGACATGACGTTTTGCTTTATAGCACATTTGCCATCAAAGGAAAGGAGAAACAATAAGGTGGTTGTGACAAAATACATTTGTAACAAAACACCAGCAATTTGCTGTGTTAAGAAACCTTATGTGTTAAAAACAAGCTAACAAACAAAAAATGTTTAATCATCCTCATGTAAGTTAAAACCTGTGTGACTTTCTTTCCTATGGAACACAAAGATGCTTAAAGCTTCGAAAAGACAGTTACCCTGAATACAGTAAAGAACAGAATGAAAATTAAGTGCGTATTTACTGAATGTTATGACTTAAAAATGTTGTTTGACAGCTATGGTCACCATTCACTTTAACTTTTTGGACTGTTTAATAAATCTTTTGCCTTTTATTTAAATGCTAAAACTCATATCCACCATCTTCATAATGCTAGGCATCTTGTCACATATGGCATAAAATTATATCAAAAGTAATATCTCCAAGGCTACAGAGATCTCAATAAGAAAGTAGTGTGGCAAGGACTCTCCATTCCCTAAAAATGCAGGCATTGAGCAGTGCTGCACACTTTAAGGTCAGGAGAGAAAATCTGACTCACTATGTTACCTTGTGCCAGAGCTGTCATTCCTGCTGAAGCCCACAAAATGCCCCGGCACAGATCTCTCTGCTGTTGGGTGAGATGCAAACAATTGGTCAATGATTTGGATTTATTTATGGCAATAAAACAGGAATTATTTGAGAGATAAATTTAAAACAATGCAACATTTTGCCAATTTCCTTACAGGTTTGTCTATGTCTATTATTGACTAATTTAGTAATATACAATGTGACAATCCACATTGTTAGGTCTTTAGGGTCTAACCCTGAATGTAACTGTCATGCAACTTTGCCAGTCAGTCATGGAACAACTAGTTAAACACGGATAGAACTAATCACAGCCTAACAAACTTATAAAAATGACAAGATGTACTTCCCTAAACCTGCTTAGTGTCTTAATTCTGCATTCCCTTAGTAAACCCACAATATGCATGTTCTTAAAGTTCACATTGTTAGAGTATGGTGAAGATAAAGTATCTCCCACAACATATTAGTTTGCATTTCTTTAAGATTCAGCATTTCCTTGTAAATATGGTCATTAGTATCAAGTACACCAATTACATTACCTCAGAAAATCACTGACTATTTAGTTCTTCTGAATAGCTATGATTTTTTCAAAATGGTTCTCCCAGGTATATCACGATTAGAAGAGGAAACCCTTTATTTTTCCATGTCAGTCTAATAAATTAAAATAACATCTCTTTGTCAGTGTTATCCTTAAAAAAAGGGCTGACTGATGTGTTTTCAGCAACACCAGAGACAGCTTTATCAAAATAAAAATAATTCTTGATTCCTATTTTTATCTTTACTTTAGTGTGTCAGTAAGAAATATCCAATACAGGTTTGTGCCAATGTTTTGCCAAACTTTTTTTGCCAATAACTGTAATATAGCATCTCCGAGATTCTTGGAACAACATACCTGGAAGCTGCAGTACACTCTTAAATGTAAAAGTCATCCACAGAACCTTTCTGTTGCACAAAAGTCTCCACAGAAAGAAATGTTCTTTTAAGAACTTTTGATTAAAATGTTCTTTGGGAAATCAGAACTAGTTCTTTTATAGATTTGCTTTATTTTAAGGAGTGTACTCTGAACATTTTCAAGTGCTATTAAAAAATTCTGTAATGGAGGATGTTTTAAAAAATTATGGTATGAATAGATTTTATTTATTGTGTCATTACCTTTATAAACCATCATCAGTATTTGGTGTTGCATCATTTGCCTTTAAAGGAGAGTGTTTAAGATAACTTCAGTGGAACTGGTTGTTCCAAGCTTGGAAATGTTAGCTCAGTTCAGTTCAGTAATGGATTTTGACTGTCTCAGCTTTTCTATCATTTTATGTATATTAATATCAAACACTTTTGAGGATTTGTTTGATAGTTTGATAAGGCTTTTCTTAGCCTAAGCTTAGGTTACTTAGGTGACCTTTGCTTTGCATTTATGAAAAAGTGAGACAGAAAAAAGTTTTTTTAATACTGGTGTGTTGGTAGGCATTTGCCAAAGTCACAAAGATTCTTGCTAATTGATAGCCGTATGTTTACACAATGGTATTTTATGTGGTGGAACACATTGTTTTGCATAAATCTGTTGCTAGTTCTAGACATTTTTGTGTGGTGTTCCTTCTTTCTCTGCTGCATGTTTATTTAAATGGATGCCACCATATTTGACTGTGTATTTTATCCGTAATGCTTTAGACAATGTCATGCTGTGTTTATGCTATGCATTTAACATGCATTAGAAGCTTCTTATTTTCTTCTTTACATTTCTGCTTGAGTGGCACAGTTGTTTAGTTGGTAGAACTTTTGCCTCACAGCAACAAGGTCCCTGGTGAGCACTGCATGGCTAAGTCAGAAGACCTTTCTGTGTGGAGCTTGTGTGTCAGCAGGGGTTTCTGCTGGGTACTCTGGTTTTCAAAGTCCAAAGACATGCAGGTTAGGTGAATTGAACAAGCTAAATTCCTGTCCCCTGACTTGTGTGTAGATGAGCTGTTTTTTTATATGAATATGGCCTTAGATACTGGAGTGGTGTAAAACAACAAATAAATAAATTATAGCACTCATGCTAACTACATGTACACACTACCAAGTAATAATAATAATAATGTACACACCATGTGCCGAGCAATAACACCAGCATTTCTTTTAGCTTTAGCTTTAATGGCACTTATAAGGTCTAACATAAATAAATGAATAAATACTGCACCGCTATCAGGATGTTAATTGCTTTTTTGGATGCTATAGTCTCTGCTGATTGTGGTGCATTAGTCGTGGAAGAAGGTAAGTGCGTGTTGTTGACACACTGTTGAATTTGTGTGCCAAATAAATGTATACATCAAAAGGTGCTTCAGTAGAGGTGAACAAAATTAATATAAACATAATGTTGCAAATGGCTTATTGGCTACAGAAAAGTACACCTGTTCCTAGGATCCTGCTTTTTATTTTGAACATAAAGATGCTATAAAATAATAGTTTTGTTTGGCTTACAAAAAAGTGATTAAATTGGTTTTAGCTCATACACCTCTCCTTTCCTTTCTAACACATCACATCACATGGTTCACTGCAACTGAGTTTGTGTAATCATATGAATCATCCAGTCCTAAAATAAGCCTTGGAAGCAAAATCACAGCTCTTCCTAATACAATATTTCAGTAACAACACTCCCTCATCCAGGCACAAACACAAGAATTGCTTGCTGGTTTGATAGGATTGTATCTAGAAACACTTTGATTTTTCATTAGATTTTACTAATAGGGGAGCAGAATAGTTTGTGCCCTTTATGGCTTGCATCTTGAGGAGCTTTGATTTACTGTGTTTATGTCACAAATCGTTATGTTCTCTTCTCCAGGTTCGTGTATGAATTTGCCCAGAGGCACAGAAACATCCCAACAGGTTTTGTGCTTCAGGATACTCTAAACCATGTGAAAATGGTCTAACGATTTTGCAACCTAGCTACCAAGAACTCTTGTTTCTTCCAAGAGGTATTGTGAGGCATATATTTATGATTAAATTATTTGGAAACCATAGGGTACTATGACCCTTGTTAGAGGGGTATGAGTTGAATATTAGTTATACAATATAATATATTTCATGGTGATTATAGCCTGAGCTAAAACTGTAATACCAATCACCTTGTCATTTGCAATCACACATACAGAAGAACTGCATATCTTTAGGGCCCAAGTGCTACGGGCCCTTTTGTTTTTCTCAGAATTATTTTTGTTTTACATTTTTTATATAAGGGCTCAAGCACTGAAAATGTGAAGGGCCATAGTGATCTCTTTAGGATTATTATTATTTTTATGGCTCTCTTAGTGATTTTATATTCCTCCTAAGGATTTCATGTAATTTTCACCCAACTTGGTGAGCATCATTCCAAGACATTGAAGATGCAGCTCGCAGAGGGATTTTTTATATCTCAAATGGTGTTGCCAAGACGAGGCAGTAAATGTATCTATTTTAATTTATTTATTTTAATGGGAAACAAAAAGTCTCTTATATCTACAGTGTACATAGAGCAATTTATAATAAACTTGGGGAATATGTTTGGTGTGGTAGGCTGATTCCTAGGCTATTGGCATCAAATATTAACAAATATCCAGAAATTAGTTTTACAATTTGGAGATTTTAACTAGATATCTATAAGACAGTTACGTATTTCTCTTTGTTTTCTAAACTATTATAAAAATAGGCATAACATAATAAACATAACATAATAAAAATATTACTAAAATAGTTAAATTATTACTAACTGTACTAATATAAATTGTGATCACATGGTCTTTACATATTTTTTGCTTAATTTTGGACAACCAGATATGCACCTGCAGCACTAATATTCAATGTAATGTTTTTGTATCAGTCTACTATTGTATTTTGCACTCCCACCCCTAAACGGCACACAAAAATCTGCAATGTGTACCAGACCTTGTGCCATTTAATCAAAGATCTGGCTATAGGAAAAGGTGGTCCAAGGATTTAGCACACTTTTTAGAAAAATTTTAGAAGATGCTAAATTGTTATGAAATGAGATACCGGCTTTTGGAATTTTTGAGCTTGCACTATGTTTATACCTGTAATAGCTTAAAAAAATGACTTAATGCATGTGGCTTGATACGATTTAAATGGATGTGCCATGCTACACTGTGGCTGCAGATAGAAGAAAAAGTTTAGCAATTTCCTTCCTAAATCAAATTGAGCAACTTCTCCTGACTAGTCACAGAAAAAATGCATATATTAAAATGTCTGTGGGTATCAACACAAAATGTAATTACTGCACACAAGATTATACTTTATTTAAGAGGCGTCTGTTAAAAGCTAATCATTTTACATTTATTACATGCATAATAAAAATAAATTATTGATTCAAGAATTAAAGAACTTTATTAATCCCAGGGGGAAATTGCTTTGCCAAGTTACAATTGCTCTCAAGAAGAAATAATAAGAAGAAATAAAATAAAAAATAAATAAATATATATCTATACAAGAAGAAATAAAATAAATATATACCTATAAAGTATATATATACAAAAGTGAAAAAAGTAGATCAATAAATTGAAAATGAATAAAGAAACATACAAATAATGATGTAGAACTGAAATAATGTGTGTGATGTGTGTATTAATCAGGCTAATGTAATTTGTCATATTACTAGTTAAGTGGCAGTACTGAGTGAAAATAAAAGAGAAAGAAAAATATTACTCCCTGAGCATAATCATTAATACCGTATTAAATCATTATTGCTTGATCACACTGGAACTTACTTGCAAATATTGCAAATATCTGTCTGTGCTTTAAATGGATGAACACTACCAAATCTGTACAAGATTTATATATTTGTAATACTTTAACATATTAATTAATATAATTTTCAGTACAAGAAAAATATATTTCTTACTACATACTTTTAGCCTGTGAGTCCACAAGTTAATCAGAATATGTTGTGTTAATATATACTGCTTTTCGTTGCCCTGTACTTGTACATGTGTAATGACAATAAAGTTGAATCTAATCTAATCTATCCAGCTGTTGCATTGTGTAAATTGTGTTTTGGATTAAAGCAGGAATTTCTTGATTGTCTGTACTATTCAACGGTTGCTGGTTCAAAACTGGCTAGAACAGCACTAACCAGCTTAGGCCAGTTTTCAGTTTTTAAGATT
>JAZGTK010013013.1:0-14557 GCA_036877625.1 Ambastaia sidthimunki | reverse complement strand
GCATCCGGCCGAAGTCTCAGCGGGCGCGTTTCATCACCAAGAGCGGCTCGTGTAACGTCGCCCACAAAAACATACGAGAACAGGTGCGATGCTGTCAGTACCAACAGACGGAGCTGTGGCTGGAGCTTCAGTCTGGATCAGAGCTGTCACATGTGCTCACGCATCTGCTGTGTTTCTTGGTTTCTCTCAGGGCCGATTTCTCCAGGATGTTTTCACCACTATGGTGGATCTGAAGTGGCAACATTCGCTCCTGATCTTCACCTCAGCGTTTCTCTGTTCCTGGATGCTCTTCGCCATGGTGTGGTGGCTGCTGGCGTTCGCTCACGGTGATCTGGAGCCTCGAGATCCGAACGAGCCGGGACCAGTGCCCTGCGTCACCTCCATTCACTCCTTCACCTCCGCGTTTCTCTTCTCTATTGAAGTGCAGGTGAGAAGAGTCTGAGTGGATCTGATCTCATCATGTCATCATGGTGTTGTATAAAGTTAAACGGATTTGAGGAACTCAAATGTTTATTGTGCTGTTATCAGGTGACTATTGGTTTTGGGGGTCGTATGGTGACTGAGGAATGTCCGCTGGCCATCATCGTCCTCATTATCCAGAACATTCTGGGCCTGATCATCAATGCCATCCTGCTGGGCTGTGTGTTCATGAAGACCGCTCAAGCCAACCGGCGAGCAGAGACCCTCATCTTCTCCCGTAACGCAGTCATCGCCCCGCGCAACGGCCGGCCCACCTTCATGTTCCGCGTGGGGGACCTGAGGAAGAGCATGATCATCTCAGCCACCATTCAGCTGCAGGTGAGAAACAACATCTGCACACATTCATTTATGTCTGTCCAGCGCTGACGTTCCTCACGTGCAGGTGATTCGACGGACGGTGACAGCAGAAGGTGAGGTGATTCCCGTCTGTCAGCTGGACATCCAGGTGGAGAATCCTCTGAGAAGCAACGGCATATTTCTGGTCTCTCCGCTGATAATCAGTCACACCATTGACAGAGGAAGCCCTCTGTATGAAGTCTCAGCTCAGTCGCTGGCAGCTGAAGATCTGGAGATCATTGTCATTCTGGAAGGTCAGTGGAGAGAACTTCACTGATTGGATGAATTTAAACGATGTCAGAATGTTATTCATTTGTTTATTCTGTGTTGTAATAACAGGGGTTGTGGAGACCACTGGCATCACCATGCAGGCGCGCACATCCTACACGCCCGAGGAGATCCTGTGGGGTCGACGTTTCGTCTCCATCATGACGGAGGAGGACGGGCGCTATTCTGTCGACTACTCCAAATTTGGGAACACCGTCCCCGTCCGGATGCCGGCGCTCAGTGCTAAAGAACTGGACCAGACCAGAGGAATCCAGGACAACGGACCCCACGAGGGAAAACCTCAGGGCTGGGGGCTGGTGAGGGCGGGGCGGGGCGGGTACCGGCGAGCGGGGGGCAGGGCCTGTGATGACGTGGCGGCGAAGCCGTGGTACGTGCCGGCTGAGAAGGAGGAGGAAAAGAAAGGACAGAAGAAGACCGTCAAACTCGAGGAGATTGGCCGAGAGATAGAGGAGGAGACAATAGAAGACATGAGTGATTAGAAACATGCAAATAGAATTTTAAAGACTTGTGACTTAATAGTCAAATATTTTACCAACAACATCATCTCAAATAGTCTCATACATGTTTTGTAAACTGTCAAAACATTAGCAACTACTGTAGAAATTAAGACAACTTGAAGCTGTTTTTCTGCTTGTTTAATTCTGACAGTTTTCATTGTTGGATGAACTTTAAATAATTTCAGGGCTGTGAGAGCAGAAGTGATGTCACTCTTCTTTCAGGGTTTCTGAAACATCACTTTTCCTGTCAAAGCTTATATGAGGCAGCTGCTTTTGTTTGTATGTCAGATTTTAATACTATAAAAATATTCCAGCTGTTTATTTTATTTGTGATGTGATTGTTTATATGATTTTGGCTTTTGTAGTTATTTGTGCACGTGATGACATCGTATTGTGAGCTTGTGGAATTGTGATATTGTGTTTGTGTACAATTAACTAGTGTTAACTAACAGATACATTCCGTGTTGGTTTTACTGTTTATACGTCAGTGGGTTAATTTATTTTGTGTAATAAAATATGACATTTCGTATCTGACTAAAGGTTCTCCTGGAGTTTTCAGTGTGTTAAGACAAGCAGGACACAAAGATTCTTTGTCGATTTATTAACAAAATGATAAAATAAATACAAATTGATCAAATGCTCCTAATATCAATTTCTTCTCATGTTCTCTACAGTATTTTTAAAACACTGCATACAAAGGACTCATCACAGGCTCAACACAGGAGAGGTAAGAACAGACTCACAACAGGCCAACACACAAAGACAAAAAAAGACCAGAGAGAGAGAAAGAGGGCGATCGAGCTCTGTAACAGAAAAAGTCAAAAAATAAACACACTCCTTTTTAAAATCATTATGAAAAAATACAAACAATTTTACAAATATTCATATGTGTAATAAAGCATTTACAGCTGGTTCAGCACAGGTGAACTTGATCTTTTTTAATAACTCGTGTCGCTACGCTGTGTTCTGTTTCATCCAGTGGAAGATTGTTTTTTACATTTTTTAATTTTTTTTGCACATGTAAACAAAAATGTTTTCAGTTGAACAGACTGTAGATGAGGTTACACACACACGCACACACGCACCAACAGCACAAGAAGGCCACAATCATGACTTGAGTTAATAGTATGAAAAGTGAAACTACAAGTACAAGATCATTTCTGTCAGGAATCATGTCTCATGTCAGAATGAATGTGGCTGATCTGAAGGTGTCAGATGAACTGGAATGGATTTATAAATCATAATGTACACAAAACCTTTCACAAGTTCCACAATCAAAACTGCAAAGCTGTACAGAGACAGAAAACAATTCACACACATCACAGCAAAGAGAAACAGAAAGATTCTGTATGTATCTCAAATGCATATAACAAAACTTCCTAACAGCACAAAAGTGTTTGCAGTCTCTTTGGGTTTCCTTAAAGACTTTGATGTGATTTGAATGTGTAACATTCGTACAATATTTTGCTTTTCTGCACAAACTTTGCACAAATTTTCAGGATTACAGCCAGCAAATAATTCCCCTTTATTACTGTACATGAATGAACTGTAGTCTACAACATCAAGGAAATGTATATTGTTCATAATTTAAACTTAAAGAATAAAAAATTAAAGTGACTTTAGGAGATGTACAGAGATACTGTTTTTTTGGCATCATTTTCGCCAGACATGTAAAAGTAAAGTTCACAAAAATCTTTACAAAATAAACTCCAAACTTAATGCATATTAAAAAGTCTGACAAAACGTATATATAAATTTGCATAAGGCGGCATGCTTTTAAACTGGATGGACAGGCGCTGTTCAGGGTTCAAAGTCTATCCAATCAGATAGTAGCTGAAGTTCAAATGCCTGATTCAGGTACTGATTTAAATGCAGAACTGTTACTCAGTGAGTAAAGAAGAGATGAACCAGTGCAAACTAAAGGATTCAGAAGGGTGTGTGTGTGTGTGTGTGTTTAAAAGCTGAACAGTCCTGATGATACACAAGTATTAATTTAAAACAACGTCCTGAATTTTACACAACAGAGAATGTAAAACAGACACTTTAATATATTTGAGAAAACAAAACTGTGTAACTCTGGATATTCCTTCAAAAAGTGCATAAAACAGGCCAGAACTTTTCTCAGCACTTCCCAAAGAACTTGAATTGAATATTTTGGATGCAGCAGCTTCCTCAAGATCAATCAGTGTGAATATTGAGACACATTACAGGAAACAAAGTGATTGTTGTGCATTACCACAAACTTCTGTCTCCTTAACCAAACATTTACTCCAGAGGAAATCTTCAACTTCACAGGAAAAACTCGGTTAACAAAGACAGACAGGACCAGACTAATACAAGCACATTACTACAACCAGTTAACTGTAACCAATGATATTACAACCTGGAAATGTGCTAGTTGAGTTTACTGGGGTGATGAAATATATCCAGAAACATGAAAGATGAAGTTAGTTTCACTTCATGAAAGGCTGAAGGCACTCCGGGCACCTGGACAGGAGAGAGAGTCATTTTGTTGTGTAAGATGAATGTTCTATAGACTGATAACAGGCCTTTAATATTCATGTCTCTGTGTTATGACACAATGACGGTTGATATGAACGTTTATCCGTCGTTACTCAGTCTCGGCTCAGAGAGTAAAAGGGAATCACGGGAGTGTCTCAAAGATAAGGATTAAAATTTTCACAGTAGATTGTGAGAAATTGCAGCACATTGTAGATATAAACCCTCACCAAAAGCCTTCCAACAACAACCACAGACTGAGTTTAAAGCCATTAAATCAAGACTAAACTGAAAAAACACCATCAAAGAAAAACATCATCTGTAAACCAGATAGAATCATGAGTTTGGTAGGTCACACCTCACGGTTAAACAGTCAAAACGAGCTTCGCATCATTCGTTTAGAATCAGCAACACATCCCTGCAATGAAAACAAGCACTTCAGGAAATACGTGGAATTTGATATGCATGAATTGTTCAATGCTGTATTAAATATAAAAGGACACGTTGTTTTGGAATGACTTGACATGTAAGAAGGTGTCGGCCGTGCTGTTAAGACGTTCATACAGGTGAATAAACATGAAGAAACACAGGAAGCCAGAGACCAGCAGAAGACACACAGACCTCAGTGATCGGCTGGCAAGCGGCTCAAAAACAGACATTTACACATTTTGAAAATGTTGCTCCACCAACACAGACAAAAAGTCTCTTAAGAGTTTGTCGGTGTGTTTGCTGTAGTTTCTGCAAACAGCTTGTGCTTCATTGAAGGGTTTTCAGTCTTTTCCTTATTACAAACATCAAACCCTCCAGTTTAAGACAGCAAATTGTGACACAATGTCATTATTGTTTTTTAAGAAATAGAATATGATTTGGGGAAAAATGGGGTGGGACATTTGCATTATATTCTAGACTAAACGCACAGTAAGACGATATATCCATTATCCTGGATTAAAACGAAACCTTTTGGCAGTTCAGAAGAATGAAAAACAGACAGTCATTATGCCACGAGCATCTCTGAGGCTGAGAAAGCTGTCTGCATAATTCATGCCCTTTAAAACACCTTTGATAACAAACCACTGTTTCATGAAACAGAAAGCACTTATTTTTCAATGTAGACTAGGAAGACCTGAATATATTTTCCTATAAAAACAAGAAATACTTCTCAGATTAAACACGGTCATGTCTCTTTTTTTCATCTTCTTGTAAAAACACATTAAATTAAAAAACACACTGACTTTTGAAGGAGACTCGATACTCAATATACACAACCCACATCAGTTTCAAAGTATCTCACTGCAGGACCCCGCAGCTCAGAGACCCCGCAGCTCAGAGACCCCGCAGCTCAGAGACCCCGCAGCTCAGAGACCCCGCAGCTCTGCCACAGACCAGCTTGAGATGATTTCAACACCTCTGACTGGAAACGGGCGGGTGCAGAGCTGAGGGTGCAAATAAAAAAAGCCAAGTTCTGATTTAATCCACCCAACACCAGCAACAGAACTCTGCCTTGTCACCGGCAAACACTGATGCTTTCATTTTTTGTCCTGGGAAAGAACAGTTTTGGTTTTGTCAGTGCACTCAGGCCTGGAGGTGAAGAGGGTGCTGTACTCGTCTTTGGACACATCTGCCTTTCTCAGACAATCTCTGCTGGAGGCACAAACTGGTCTGATGTGATAAATGATCCACCATCATCTTTATCACCAACATTATTATTATTAAACTATTTTCTTTTTAATAATCTAATAATTGGCATGACACTATAAGTCACTTTTTCACCCAGACGTTTGGGCTCCACTGGAACCGAGACTTGATCATAGAAGTACTGCTGACACACTTTTATCATATGTATTAAAGAAAATAAAAAACAACATTTATTTGGATATCGATAATAATATATATATATACGTATAGATTGGCAACTTGGCACCAGTTCAAGGTGCAATAGAAAGTGTGTTGGTGGAAAATGTTTTGGTGATGTGTGTTTAGGGAAAGGCTGGGAATTATTCTGAATTATCCACATTACAGAGGGGGGCTGGCAAAGGCTGCTGGGAAGGTTCTGAGGTTTTGCCAGTGTTGTTGATGCCGTGACTTTCATCTTCTTGCTTTTCTACCTCCGTCTTCCCAGAATCCTCTGCACAGCTGGTGTCACTGGGTGGGATGTTCTCAGAGTCTGTGGAATCGGCCACGGCCTCCTCCTCCGGGTTCAAGGTGGTACAAACACGGTCTGTCTCTCCGTTGGTTTCAGCGTCCGTCACCTGGGGCGACTCCGCAGGCTCAGCTGTTTTCACCTCATCAGTCGTCACCTCACTAGCTGTGGTTACGGGTGTTTCCACAACTCCTGATTCGCCCAAAACGGCCTCGGGTGTTACTGCAGCAGTCGGCTCAGCCATTTCGCCCACCTCTGGCTCTGTTTGGAGTTCTGGAAGCGTTACAGCCACCGGTACCTGCACGCTGGGCTCTGCCGGGTTTTCCTGCACACACGCTTGTGTAGCGTCCGCGGTGTCGTTGACGTTCCCTGACTCTGTGCGGTCCGCTCTGGAATCCTGCAGGACGTCCACCTCCACGGCCGGAGACAAATTAAAGCTCTGAATGAGACGGAGGAGATGTTTCACCTTGTTCAGAGAGGTCTGCATCTCCTCCTGACGGGCAAGTATACTGTTCTTGTTCTCCATGCATTTCTGTTGGAAGACGAAATACAGCGTTACATCCCAATAACATCCAAATAACATCAGATGATTAACCGTTACATTAATACCAAACAACGATTAAATGACGAATCTCTAAGACAACGACTTTAATTGTGAGTCACAGTACAAAGGTCTTAATCTTATATCCAGAAAGATTCCAGTGAAGGGGAATAATGAATAACTGACTGTTATGGAGTTGCTGAGCTCTTTCACTCTCTGTTGCAGTTGTTCTCGTTCCAGCTTCAGCTCAGCGCTCCATTTCATCAGCTTCTGCTTCTCTTCTTCTTTCGCTGATGGACGGAAGAAACATCAATACATTTATCGTCTCTTAGGTGCAGTTCCATTTATACGTGTGTCACTTTCATCCAAAGTGACGTGCTGTGCATTCAACATTTACATCTGAATTCAAACCCGTGACGTAACTTTTCAAAGTGGACTTTGCAAAATTTAAATTTCCCGTTTCTCAGGTAACAGCGTCTCCAGTGTGTGAACCAATCAGAAGCAGGAGTCCATTTTCATTTATAGCAAAGTACAGTAGCCAAAAATGGTCAAAACTAAATGAACTTAATGGCTCAAAGATCTCTTAACTAATATTATAAGTAAAAATAAAAATGTGATTAATACTTTAAATGTAGTTGAAATTACAATATACCTTCTTTGTAAGCAATGTAAGAATGGACGATCGCTAGAGTTCCCGGCCACGGAATGGCCTCTTCCTTCTTCAGAATCTGTAAAGATAAATTCCTTTAATACCACAGCAGCACTGGTCACCTGACCTCCGGACAACCAATAGGAAGAAACAGCGATCAACGGTATGTGACAACAGTGATGAAGAACAGAAGATCAATGAGTGCTGGATGCTCTAACACATGACGGGTGAATTAATAACAGAGCATGTGAGATCTTATGAAGGTGGAAACTCTCTTTATTTTGTTACGGGAGGGAATTCACGTCCTCTTTATTCGTTGTGTTGCTGTTTACCTGGTCTTGACATTTTGGACAGATCCACATGCCTTTAGGAATGTTTTTGAGGGGCGGGTCCAAGCAGTCGAGGTGGTAGACGCGCGAACACGTATCACACATGAGCAACTGCCCACTGCGTCTGCACACAGTGCAGAAATCCTCATGGATGTCTCCCTGTCAGGAAGAACGGCAGTGGTCAGTGCCTCCGCCCCCTTAGGCGCTGGACCAATCAGATAACGGGAAAGGTGGGGAGGGGAGGAGCTGACTGCTGATTGAAGGGATTTGTTTATTGATCACAGCCAGGGCACTGAATATAAACATATAGCCCATCTGTGAGTGCTGCCACCTAATGGACTATGTTGTTATTGCACTACCTTAGAAAGATCAGACTGCACTCCTGCCATGAACAACATTATGTCACGTGTATCATACATAAGGTGAAGCTGCAGGTACACCTCAGTCTTAACATACTGAGAGTTACAGAAATGTGGGCGGGCCGTCAACAATCACCCAGACTCATCGGCTACTTACATCCCCAGAGCTGGGGCTGCGCTGGGGGACAGTGTGAGGGTGGAGAGGGAGGGGAAAGTCTCTGGTGTCAGGCCGCTGGGGGGCCGGGGAGGCGGGCAGACTGCTGGTGGGGGTGAGCAGGGGGGTGTTGCAGCCCAGCTCCGTGCTGCTGCTGATGGAGGTGGTGCTGTATTTGGGAGGGCGACCTGAATGAAATGAGACAGACAAGAAAAACAAAACCAAACCAAAAAATGGAGGAGGAAAAAGGGAGAAAAGAAAGAAAACACACAAAGATGAAATAAACTGATGGCATTTCTGGTTGCAACATTACCTTAGAGAGGAGATCCTCATCGGCTAGCATGAAACACAGAGGCACAGAAAGAGAGAGAGAGAGCGGTAGAGAGAGAGCCACAGAAAGCAGTTAGTGCAACAGACATTCACAGCAGCATGCAGAAAGAGAGAGAGAGACAGAGAGAGAGAGAGAGACAGAGAGAGATAATGAGAGAGAGAGAGATAATGAGAGAGAGAGAGATAATGAGAGAGAGAGATAATGAGAGAGAGAGAGATAATGAGAGAGAGAGACAGAGAGAGATAATGAGAGAGAGAGATAATGAGAGAGAGAGAGGAAGAGAGAGAGAAGGCTAAGCCAAAGCCACAAACACACAGACACTTAATCAAACCTCGGACTGAACTCAAAACAGAAAATATCAAGATATTATTGAGAATGAGCAGGCAAACCCTTACTGCAAGTATAAAACCTTTATCAACACACTAAATCAAGTGTCTGATCTCCACATCAGCTCCTTCAGAATCACTTAAAACATTCAAGTACTTACAGAATCAAAACCTACAGGAAGTCCTTAAATGAAGACTTTTAAGGTCAAGTCTAAATCAAGTCTCTTGTCATGAGTCCTTGACTTCTTTCATGTCTCACATTTGAGTTTTTATCGATCAAATATTCCATTAAACATATTCAAACTAGGACAACTGAACTACAGCCTTTAACTAGTAACTTCAACCCATCATACATGTCAGCTCAGGTCTGCCGAGAGATTAAACCCTGACGGAAACACACAGCAGTGTTTGAAGAGAAAGCAGAGAGTCTGTTAGGTGTCTGTTAGATGGACACAAGCAGCACGTCTACAGTATGCAAACTTCAGCAAACATCAGGTGTGAAGGCTGACCTCTCTTCCTGGTGCCTTGATGCAGTGGTGTGTTCAGATAAGTGACGGCACTCTTTTTCCTCTGAAGGACACAAGAAGAAAGTTAGATGAGGAGTAAATGCAGGCGGACCTTGAAATCTAGATGCTTCTAAAGTCATTTGTGGAGAATGGACTTGCAGAACATCTTCAAACATCTAAAGAACATCACCAGAACATCTGTACCTCGGGTTCAAACACTGCTCCGCTGTACACTGGGTTGGCTGTTGTTCTCCTCTTTCGTTCTTGTCTTTTGCTCTGAATCTCTGCCGAGAAAGAGCATTACATGTACATCTGCTTACAAAATGTCCTGGTGGTTGGTTATATAACTTTAATTTCACTGCTCTGAAAACTTCTTCTGGCTTCTTGCCCAGGAACAAGCAAGAAACACGTCATGCACTCTAAAATAGCAACAGGAACAACAGCCAAGGTAACATTAACTGTCTTCAAGATCCAAAAGAACCAACAAACCCTCAACAAACCTGATAGAGAAACAATATCAGTAAAGATTTAGACAAACTAAATCAGCTTAGACTTGGATCAACACTGTCCTCCTGAAAGCAATGGGACTTACCTTCAAGATGATCGTGTGTGACCAACCCGAGAGAAACCATGAAGGCAAGTTTCTGAAGAAGAAAAGCACAAGTTCATTATTTGTGAGGACATAGATTTGCAGTCGCAGATCTATAAACTCAAAGGCTACCTGCGGACTTTCCTCTCGCTTGACCTTCGCAGGAACAGTAGGAGGTGGAGAGGAGGGTGATGTACTTGTAACCACCTGTTCCACTCTTTCCTGTGGTTTCACAGTCTGATGGAGGGAATCAGGGAATGAGAAGCCGGAAAAACAGAATGTGTGAATTCTTTTATCTCAATAAGTTAAGACAACTGATCAAACAAGCGTCATTCATCATCACTCTTGCTGCTTCTGTTCTCGCCTTTGTGTCAGAGTTAAGGTTGCTGATCTGAAGCATCTGGGCCGGGCTGATGACGATGCCCGTGACCTGCGTCGTGCCGCCCGTGACCACGGTCTTGTCGGCTGAAGCGCACTGCTGTCCATTCACGATGTGCACCTGATGGATGGGCCCGGCGGAGGGAGGCAGGGATGACGTCAGCTTGGTGGCGAGCATCAGGGGTCTCTGGATCAGGGGGGCCGCCACCATGGGGGGAGGAGGAGCTGGAGCGATGGCCACATTGTTGTGTGTGGGGGGCTTCGGTCGAACCTGTGAAAGAGCAGGAAAGGCGTTGAGTGAGAAGGCAGGTCTGGAATTGCAGACAGAACGTTCATAGAAGCCACTCGGTCTTCATGCTCTCAACGGCCAAGCTGTTGGGGTTAAGAGGCAAACCTCAGCTGTAAGTAATGCCAACACTGAGCTCTGGATCACCAGACCAGCAGGAAAGTCGGTTTCATTCAGGTCATACATCTCAAACTCTATGGAGCTCTTTTTGGGAAGACTAAAACTAAGCCTTCTCAGATGAGTTACAATGGAATTTCAGGCATCAAAGTGGCCAATTCCAAAGACACTATATACCAAAGTGTATCTAGGAGTTGTAATGTGTTGTTTATTGCATTAACCTAGCAAAAAATTTCCAAAATAGCATTTCCTGGGCGTCATCCAAACGTGATGTCTTCCTGTCAGGCAAAGCTCACCAACTGTGTGTTTAAGCTCTCTTTAGCATTACTGAGGTTTCTGAGGTCAAAGGTGATATGATGTCACTCATTGGGGGGCGGGGTTAATGATAGGTTCAGCCAAAGCAACATCAACAGCAGCATCAGGGCAGAACAAAAGCAAAAACGAGGAGCTTCATTATAAAGAGCATCACACATTCTCTCTTACACACTTCCAACATTAAAGCAAATGAAAGCTGTTGAGCAGACAGTATCATAGCAAGGGGAGAGTCAGTTATATGCTGATGGTATTCAGGTCTGTGTGTGTTACTAGTTTTAGTTCATATAACATTTTTAGAAAGAACTCTTGGGATTTCAGTTCACACCTCTACAACTTTATTTCAAGGCCTCTGAAACTTTGTTGTGTGGAACTGCACATCCTCGAATGGGAAGAGAGAGGGGAAGGGGTGGGTCTTACAGAGACGCACCTGTAGCTGAGAGGTGGGTCGAGGCGTCAGTCTAGGAGGAGGGACAAACTGGGGAACTTTGATAGGCTGGGCAGAGGTGGTGGTGGCCTGCACCTGTGGTAAAACCAGCTGTTTACTGGAGACTTTACAGAAATTCATTACATCTTCTGTACATGGAGGAGACTGAGTCTCATCAGTTGCTCTGGTTACATCACAGGCATACGACACCATACACCACTGCCACACGCACATCATCAGAAAGTCAAAATCTCTCATAACTTCAGACATTAACATCCTCAACATATTCAAAGCAAAGTTATTTCTTTTATCTATAGCAGAATCAAAGAAGAAGTTCAAGAGAAAAATCAACAGAATCGATTCTCACTTACAACAATAACATTCTTTGACAAGATCCGTGCGGCGGCATCTGTGTCCTGATTGGGTAATTTGCCGGTCACCTGAAGGTTGATTGGTGTGCTCTGGGAGTCAGAATTGGTGCCGGTTCTGGGGGGGTTGCTGATGGCAGTGACCATGGCAACTGTGGGGTGTTGTGTTGCCATGGAAACAGGCATGGTAGAGGTGGCAGCTTTCAGCACAAGAGGTAGAGTCTTTGCGGTGATGACTGGTGTCACGGTTA
The DNA here is from genome assembly GCA_036877625.1 of Ambastaia sidthimunki. Taxonomy (NCBI): domain Eukaryota; kingdom Metazoa; phylum Chordata; class Actinopteri; order Cypriniformes; family Botiidae; genus Ambastaia; species Ambastaia sidthimunki. Next base: position 2,394 of record JAZGTK010013013.1, on the reverse strand, counting down.
CTGTCTTCAGGTCAGAGGTGATTGAAGAATGACAGATAAGATGATGTTAAAGTTATGTAATGTAAAAACAATGTACATAATTTACCACCAATAGAATCAGCTTTAGTGGAATCAGCTTTCTTGAGTAAATATTCTGCACTGAATCAGATCTTAGTAATAACACAGTTCCAGAAACGTTACCTGTGGCGCCGGCTGGTGGTGTGGAGACCCGGTCTGCGGCTGTGAGGGGGGGCAGACCGGTGTGAGCAGCACTGATGTACCGTCTGCAGAAGCTGCCAGCATCTGAGACTTCAGCTCCGGTTCCTTCACCAGCAACTCCTTCCGTAACTGCTCAACCACCTTCTTCTGCGTGAGAGACAGACAGGCAGACAGACAGGCAGACAGACAGACAGAGAAGCTATAAATTCATTCACACAATCTGATGTCTGCTTGAGGAAACTGTGATTGTGTCAGATTGTGATTGTTGTAAAACACACTTGTGAGAAATGAGAAACACAAAGACTCATCTCATCTTTCTGCTTATACCTGCCGTCTGATGCTAATAATACATCATTACTCATCGAGTTTCCAGCTTTTCTTTGTGCTGATGTGAAGACAAGCCACAGCTTTTATTCAGTCCAAAGACCTTTCAGCAGGTGTGAGACCATCTGAACTACAGTGACAATGTCTTTCTAAAAACCCACTGAACGACACACGCACGCACTCACTCACTCACTCACACACACTAACACAAAAAAAAATGCCCGATACTTCCATATTTCCTAAGCAAGATGGCTTGATTGCACATCAGATTATATTTAGAGGTTTTGAGCAGAAATGGTTTTGAAAGCAGCATCAGACCTGAAATCATTTCAACATTCTCCTCACACACATTTGCAGGAATCACGCGTGTGTGTGTTTGGTGCACCTGCAGCCGGGCCTGTCGTCACATGACCCGTGGGACGTCTCACCTGTTTCTCACTCAGAGCCGTGATTTTCGCCTGGAGCTCATGAAGTTGCTTCTTCAGATCAGCGTTCTACCAAAAACCACAAAACAAAAACCTTTATTTTTATTCAGCGTTTTGCTTACTTTTAAGACATTTAGAGTAATTTTTAAAATGATCAACAAGACCATATGACCGAGTTATGACTGAATAATATCTATTTAATTTAAAAAGCTTTAGAAAACCAGAGGAATATTTGGGAAAAGTGCATTGATAAACATTTACCTGTGGGTCCTGCTTCATCTGGGCCACAAGTTTCTATGGAAACAGAAGAGAAGACACGGATTGACAGTCAAAACTTAAGGCAACAGATTCAGAGGGAGTCACAGACGTGGTGTGCCATCTACAGGCCAAAACATGCAACTACATCCTACATCCTACACCTTACCACAGGAAAAGCAGTTCAATATGTTCATTTAAACATCTGCAATGACCACGTGTCATTTATATGAAAACTGTGAATTTCACATGTATTAAAATTCCAGCTGATGAATCAAAAAGATTATAGATTTAATCTACAGCTGATCTCAAAGAAAACACTTTTCATGAAATAATTTTTAATTAAAAAAAAAGATTTTGTGTTTCTACAAAGTTTGTGTTATTCAGTCCATTTGTGACCACAAAACAACATGTTGAGTTTGTATATTCCCTATATAGGGTAGAAATCTGCTTGTTGACTATTCAGAGTAATGGGACAAAACCAGACAGCAGCTCAGAGAAACTCGGTGTGTGAGAAAACACCTGCTGGAATGGTTTGTTAAATTCAAGTAATGGCTTCTGCTTTATCTACTCAGTGTGACCCCTATTCTCCTCCTCTCCTTCTTTCTCTACCTCCCTCTTTTCTCCTCACATCCTTTTCTTTCTTTTTTTCCCACTCTGCAGCTCGGCTAATTTTCTGCCTGCTGGGACACGCCACCTCTGACTGAGAAACACTCCAATCTACATTCATCACAAATCCTGCAGCTGACATGAGGAACTGAAATAAAGGTCTCGCGACCTGTTCTGCCAGCTTCAGGATTCATTTGAATCATCTCAATAAACTGCAACAGATGAGTGTACGAGGAGTTTCACCGTATGGAAATTCTTTTGTTTGTTGGGATCTAACGTTTGTGGTGTGAGGCTTCAGTTATACTTCCGAACTGTTTTTCCACACGTGATCTGACTGAATAAATGTTCCTGTGTGATCTGACCTGATGGACTTGTATTTCCACTTTCAGGGCCTCCTGTAAAGTTTGCAGTTCCATCATTGATCCAGTTCGGCAGAAAGAGAGTCCCAGGAAACCTTCAGCCTGTCCGGAGAAATCAGACAGAAGAGTGTTTGAGCTTTATTGGGTTTGATTTTGTGTGTTTAACTTTTATTTCGGAGATGTTTGGAGGTTGACTTAATCCATTGCCCCCTCAGGGAGAATCA
>JAZGTK010013012.1:0-14557 GCA_036877625.1 Ambastaia sidthimunki | reverse complement strand
AAGCTGCCTGCAGAATGCATTCCAGGCTTGTGATGTGAATTGTGTTCCTCGATCCGAGACTATGTCCTCAGGTAATCCATATTATCTGAAAACATGTTGGAACAGGGTTTGGGCTGTTTTCATGGCTGTGGGAAGACCCTTCAAAGGCACCAAATGACATGATTTAGAAAATCGATCAATTATAACCATAATTACTGTGGCACCATCTGATGGAGGTAAATCTGTGACAAAATCAATCAACAGATGTGACCAAGGGCACTGGGGTATGGGTAGGGGTTTCAGTAATCCAGATGGTAATTCTTTGGGGGTCTTAGATTGAGCGCAGACTTGACATGATTTAACAAAGTCTTTAACATTGTTGCTAAGGGACGGCCACCAAAATGCATTGTGTACTAGACTTGTGGTGCGTGAAATTCCTGGGTGACCAGAACTTAAAGATGTGTGTACCCACTGCATGACTCTCTGGCAGAGTTCTTGAGGGACGAACAACTTATCAGCGGGGCATTCAGCAGGTGTTCGCTCATTTTGATGGGCATGTTGGATCTTCTCCATGATGTCCCATGTTACAGGTGCTATGATTACTGATGGTGAGAGAATGGGTCCTGGTGGAGCAAACTCAGTGGGGGGATCATGCCTGCGGGAGAGAGCATCAGCTTTGCTGTTCTTGCTGCCTGACCTGTAAGTCACAGTAAAGTTAAACCTGGTGAAAAATAGTGCCCAGCGAGCCTGATGTGTGTTGAGATTTTTTGCCCCCTTTATATATTCAAGGTTTTTGTGATCAGTGATTATCTGGAAAGGGTGTAGAGCTCCCTCTAACCAGTGTCTCCACTCAGAGATGTCTTCTTTCATTGATAACAGTTCTTTGTTTCCAACATCATAATTGTATTCAGCCGAAGTAAGTTTGCGAGAGAAAAAGGCACATGAATAAAGTTTACCTGGTTGCCCATGTCGTTGAGAAAGAACTGCGCCAATGACACAATCTGATGCGTCCACCTCCACAATGAACGGTAACTTGGGATTAGGATGTTTTAGTATGGGGGCGGTAGTGAAACTTTTCTTGACATTGGTGAATGCTTTGACCGAGGATTCTGACCAAGAGAGCTTTTTGGGTTTACCTTTTAACATGGTGGTTAAAGGAGATGCAATGAGGCTGTAATTGCTGATGAAGCGTCTGTAGAAGTTGGTGAAGCCTAGGAAATGTTGGAGTTCCTTTACCGTGGTGGGTTGTGGACAGTCAGGGACGGCGTTGACCTTGGACTCATCCTTTTCCACTCCTTGGTGGCTTATATTATACCCCAGAAATTATGTTTGTTTTACATGGAATTCACATTTTTCAGCCTTAACATATAATTGGTTAGTTTGTAGACGAGACAAGACAGTTCTTACATGTTGCACATGCTCAATTTCATTCTTAGAATAAATGAGAATGTCATCAATGTAGGCAATCACAAACTGATTTAATAAGTCTTTAATAAATGATTGAAAAACTGCAGGGGCATTCGCTCGACCATAGGGCATTACCAAGTACTCATAATGTCCTTGAGTTGTTAGGAAAGCAGTTTTCCATTCATCCCCTTCTTTGATACGAACCATGTTGTAGGCGCTTCTTAAATCCAGTTTGGTGTAGATTCTTGCTTCTCTAAGTTGTTTGAGAGCTGAGGGGACTAAAGGCAGAGGGTAACGGAATTTTACAGTCACATTGTTTAAACCTCTATAGTCAATACATGGTCGCAAACCACCATCCTTCTTTTCAACAAAAAGAAACCTGCAGCAGCTGGAGATGTGGATGGGCGGATAAAACCTGAGTTGAGTGCTTTCTCGATGTACTCTTCCATGGCTGCTGTTTCGTTACGTGATAGAGGGTATACCTTTCTCTTGGGTGGCATGGCGTTGGGCAATAGCTCAATGGCGTAATCCCAGGGCCGGTGTGGAGGAAGTTGTGCTGCTTTACTCTTGCTGAAAACCTGACCTATATCTGAATAACAGGTTAGTATTTGCATGACTTTAGATGTGCTGGGACTTTTAATGTTGGTTGTGAGACATGGTTTGGTAACTGTGGGAGACAAACAGTGTTCATAACAAGAATCAGACCAGTGAATAACATCATTGAAACTCCAGGACAGTTTAGGATTGTGAGCACACAGCCAAGGGTATCCCAGAATAATATCATGATTAGGGGAGTCAGTGACATGAAAAGAGATCTTCTTAGTATGAAACAGACCGACTTGGAATTGAACGGGCGTGTTTGGTGAGTTATTCCTTTGCCAATAGGGGAGTTGTTTACGGTGCTTATCTTGTTTGAGGGAATACAGGGTTGCGTAGGAAGATTGTACATAGTGATTAGGGCTTTGTGAATCAACTTCAACGCAGCCCCAGAGTATCATGGCTGTAAGGGAAATAACACCGTGGTCAGTAGTAATTTGAACTGGTAGCATGAGTGATTTATTGGCGAGGGGAAAAAATGGTTCTGCACTCACCCTGGTTATGATGTTGGAGCTCCTCCGGGTTTTGTGCGTGCACATCCTGCTGTGGTGGCCTGCTTCACCACAGTAAAAACACAGATTATGCAGTCATCGTCATTTTCTTTCCTCCTCAGTTAACTTATATGCACCCAATTGCATAGGAATATCTGTGACTGGTAAATTTGAAGATGCTCCTACATTTTCCTGACGTGTAGGGTAGCCTTGGCGGGTTGGTGTATTTCTCATGAGATTATCAATATGGATAGACAACGTGATGTATTCATGAAGCGATGAGCTCTCTCCTTTACAGACGAGTTCCGTTTGTAATTTAACATTTAAACTTTAACGAAACACTGCCTTTAAAGCGAAATCGTTCCATCTGCTATGTGCGGCGAGTGTTCTAAATGTGATCGCATATTCGGCAGCAGAGCGCTTACCTTGCCTTATCTTTGCCCCCCGCAGGATATTCAAGCACCTCACGCAGTTGCTGTATGAAGTAGCTGTATGAGTTGCGGAAATGAATATCGTGGTCCCAGACAGGTGCTGCCCAATCGATGGCTTTCCCACACAACAGCATCATCATAAATGAACATTTCTTACTATTGGAGCAGAATTGTTCTTTTTGATTGGCAAAATATATTTCCGCTTGACGCAAAAATCCCCTGCATTATTCAGCGGAACCATCGAACTTACCAGGAGGGACAAATCTGATCGGTTGAGGTGTGGGAAGCGATTGAATAAAGCCAGTCAGATGTTCATTAGCTGACTGTGGCGCTCCTGATTTGTTCCTGGTAACCCTGAAGCATTTCGCTTTGATAAGCAAATGCAGCCTGTAGTTGTGAAACTTCCGCTGAATTCAGTTGAGGCGAAGTATTCTGTAATAATGGTGAGGCTTGAGTGGTGTTAGAATCCATAAGCGGTAGTTTATTATAAACACAGCCAAACAATATCAAGGCGGCAGGCAAAGGCAAAAACGTGGTCACAGGCAAGGGTTCAAAACAGGTAAATCAGTCCAAACATGCAAACAAATCCAAAGGGTAATTCAGAAAACAAGGTAACGAGAAAAACAGGCAAGATCAATAACAAGGTAGACAATCAAAGGGTGTAAACGCTTGGTAAGGCAGTGAGAACTGGCAATACTTTGCAACGTACTCATGTGAGTCACCAAATAGTCACCAAACAGGAAATGACATGAGAACCAGCAGAGGGGCAAACAGTCAGTATTCAGGCGATGGCTCCCTCTGCTGGCGGGGTGTAACATGACGTGTTCTTACAAACAGTACTAAATTATTTAACAAAGACATTAAAAATACTGAAAGAAACACATATTGAGCTAAATGATCCCCAAATACTAGAACAAAAAAGACAACAAAACAACAAATAAAATACTCAACATCTAAATGGAGATTAAACTTAAATACATTAAACAGTTACTAAGAGAACGGGCCTAGAAGTAAAAAATATTGGCAAATATGGAAATTGCGGAAAAGGGTCAGTCTTTAAAATCAAAAACCCTAAAACAGACATACAACAGTCTTTTCAAAAGTATTATAAAAAATTGTACCCTCAACCCGTAGCGGCGGAACCTTCAGTCATTATAAATTTTCTGAACTCCCTAAATTTAGGTAGAATTTCCTTCTGAACTCCCTAAATTTGCCATCTGTAGGTGAAAAACAAAACAAATTGATAACACAAGAAATTACAGAGACAAAAAATTATGAAGCTATATGAAGACTAAAATCTAATCTAAAGTAACAGGAGGAGATGGGTTTCCAGTTGAATCGTGTAAAGCATTTAATGTAATTGTTGTAGGCCTAAATTAGAGAACCACAGTCAGCCTAGTGAAGATGGAACTTCTTTTCTTCTTAGCTTGCCCAACAGTACTGCACAACTTCACCATCCAACTACACTCAACAGCATAGTCATGCAGATTTACATTATACAACTTCAAGTGACACCAGAACATACCTAAATTAACATTCTGCAAAATTCAAGCTCATAATGTTTCAAGATTAAACTACAATACTCCTTTAAGTGGTCTTCAGTTTTATGTTAATTATGCACAATGTCACAACATGATTGGTGTTTAGCAAGCCCTATAGAACACATGTTTCACCCCTTCTTATCTCTCCGCACTATGTACCAATCACTGCATCCATTATGTCCAAATCATTAATGTGTGTGGTAAGGCATACATCCACCTCTCTTATCCATTTACATGCCATCCAGAAACTTTTGGTTTGTGAATGAGCGACGCTCATTGGTTTGTTGAGGTAATCTAAAGCGATCTCATCCCATGCTTTCTAAAACCCTTTGCACAAGTTGGATTAGTTTGATGAACATTTCTTACGTGTGTTGAAGCTGCTCAACAGGATTGAGATCCAGTGACTGGCCATTCTATTATACATAGAATTTCAACTACTAGTTGAAACTACTAATACTATCAAGAGTATTTCTTCCCTATAGTTTTGCCAAGATTGGAGCTGTGCTTTGGTTTATTGTCCAGCTGTAGGAGGAAATTGTTTCCAAACAAGCACTGTCCACACACTGTAAAAAAAATATCTGCTTAGTTTACTTAACAAAGTAAGGCAACTTATTGTAAGGGTTTTTCTGAGAACACTCAACGAGAGGACAGAACTCGCATAATCAATTTGATCTAAAACATCTTTAAAAAAACTTTAAAAAGCTTTTTCTACCAACTATTCTCAAGACTTCAAAACATAAGTAAAGTTAGTAAATGACACAACTTAGGATAAAAAGTAGGGAAAACCCAAATCAACAAAAAATGTAATCCAACAAGTGCTTTATTGCAAAAAACAGTGTAGAAGCACCATGCACATCAGAAGTAGTGTCAAAACTATCTTAAAGCGGCCCTAACCCACGCAGTTCTGTCAATCTCATATGAATCTTGAGTACCTATAGAGTAGTACTGCATACTTGTGTTTTCGAAGAGCATTTAGTTTTATCACATTTATAAAAGACAGACACAGCGGGACGATTATATCCGAAAAAAGACAATGTGCTGAGGGCGTGTCATGGGCATGAGTTGTGTGAATGACAAGAGTATTTCAAGAGTTACGAGGGGGCGGAGCTAAAAGTTACCTCACGCAGCCTTTGCTTTGCTTACTTACACTCTCATCCAGCCATACATATTTAAATTACATGCACTTAGGTGCCGATTAAACAAAAACACACACTTATCTGACAATTATTTACTTACTGCCTGAGGTTCCGGCTCGTGAACGGAATATTTTATTGTTGGGACCACTCCACCTTTGATTTGTAAATGGTTGGCAAATCCACTATCGAATTGAGACTTGTTTGAAAAACAATCGTCAGTAAAATGCCGGTAACAAACATTCATGTTTCCGCAACTCCGTTGCTGTCCGGGAAAAACAAACTGCATCCACTGTTGTCTTACCGCCGGGTTCTTGGGAAAGCTAAACAACGATTTCTTTCCCTCACAGTAAAAAACACGCTTCCTTTGCGCCATTGCTGATTCTTGGTATGATACAAACTCCCTGACAGCAGCACTGGCCACAACTCCTACATAAGTGAAACACGGTTATGTTTCACACGTGGACATTCGCTGACGTATGGGCAAGCTTTTTCTCTTGCTGGGTTACGCGTAGGCGTTCCTTTGCCGGAAATATTATCCAATCAGGGAACCCAGAAATTGTTACGTAACAATTTCTTATGTTGGAAAAAAACTTTCCGAAACCAGTACGAACTTGGGGGAGTGTGTCTAGCAAAGAAATACTATGTAAACGTCCATCTCGTTTTTTGACAAGCTGACTATGTTAAGCACGAGAATACAGCACATTTAACATTGTTAATAAGTCAGAAAGCATGACATACCATTACACCCCCCTTTAAACACTGCCTAAATGTACCACTTTTTATCACTGTAAGGATCCAATTTTCACACCTTTGGTGTAGTCTTCTTCAGCATCTGTATCCTAAGAGTGTGCAAACACAGAAGACATCACTGATTGTGTGAGTGAAACATAATTTGTACAGGAAATCAATATACTTAACTTTAATATCCTTTACTTTAGAAAGTCATCATAAATACACTACTTGGCTTATGTACTATGATATTGTGGATGCAACTGTGTATATTATCAGGTACTGTAGTAACAATAAACATTAGTTTTCACATTACAATACAATTTGTCATTCAATATCTAGGGAGAGGGCAGAGGAAGAGAGGGAGGCCAGAAAAACATAATTAACATAACAAACATAATTCGCCCCACCAGGGGCAAAAGGACACTGGGCCACTGCTACATACCGTTTAAGAACAGCTACAAGGCACAATCACAACAATGTTCGGAAAATCAGACCATGCCATCATCATCCTCATGCCGGTATACAAACAAAGGCTGAAACAGGAAGCCCCGGTGCAGAGGGAGGCCATACGCTGGACGGACCAATCGGTGGCCGCTTTGCAGGTGGCCGCTTTGCAGGACACTCTAGATGACGCAGACCTGATGACGTCAGCATGTTGACAGAAGAGGTTGTGGGATTTATCGGGAAGCTAATGGATGATACAGAAAACCATCATCAGGACATTTCCCAACCAGAAGCTGTGGGTGGATAAAACTATATGCTCCGCTGCCTACAACGCAGGGCTCGCCACCGGGAACATGGATGACTACAAGGCTGTATCTTACAGCGTGCGCAGAGTGGTGAAGGAAGCAAAGCAGCGCTACAAGAGGAAACTAGAGTCGCAACTCCAACATGGCATACACAAGCAACAGACAGACCACAAGCCGTACGGATGGGCAAACACACTTCATCCTCCATCACCCTCAGCACTGGAGCTCCTCAGGGTTGTGTTCTGAGCCCCCTGCTGTACTTACTGTACAGTTATGACTGCGTGGCCACTTCTAACTTCACCACTATCATTAAGTTTGCTGATGACACTGTCGTGGTGGGCCTAATCTCCAACAACGACGAGACGAGACCTACAGGAGATTGAAAACCTGGAGAGATGGTGCCAGGACAACAGTCTACTCCTGAACATCAGCAAAACTAAGAAGTTAATAGTGGACTTCAGTACAAAGCAGGAGCGGTCATACCATCCAACCTCAATCAACAGGACCCCAGAGGAGAGAGTGGACAGCTTCCAGTACCTCAGTGTTCACATCACACAGGACTTGTCTTGGTCCTGTCACACCAACACAATGGTGAAGAAGGCCTGACAGTGTCTATACCACCTGAGACGCTTAAGGGACTTTAAACTACCCTCTCAGGTGCTCAAGAATTTCAACACCTGCACCATCGAGAGCATCCTGACGGGTAGCATCACTTCCTGGTTCGGGAACAGCACCATGCAGGTCAGGCAAGCCCTCCATAGGGTGGTGCGGTCAGCTGAACGTACCATCCACACCAAGCTCTCTGATCTGCAGGACATCTACAGCAAGCGATGCCAAACCAAGGCATCATGTTCAGGAAAGTGCTTCCGCTCCTTGAAGGCAAACACAGAGAATGAGGAGGAGCTTCTTCCCGCAGGCCATTCGGAGTCTGAACCAGGAAACACAGAGCACCTAATACATGGACTTTTCTCTCTGTTTTTCATCTCGCTTTCTGCACAAACTTTGCACATTTGCACAAACTATCACTTGAACACTGGACTGGCACATTGCCATTCATTCATATCATCTTATACTTTATACTTTAATTTACTTCTATAACTTTTTTACTTTACACGAATCCTTTTATCTTAACTTATCTCTATTTTTGTTTTATATTTAATTGTTACTTTAACATACACTATACTTTAATGGTGGACAGTCATAAAAAGCATTTCACTGCATGTCGTACTCTGTATGAACATGTATGTGACAAATAAAATCTGAATCTGAGAGACGGATAGAGGACAGGGACAAGTTGGTGAGAAGATGCGAGAGAAAAAAGGAGGAGAGGCAGGAGAATAGAGGGGAATCAAGAAGTAGAGGAAGAGACACGGGTGGTGAGAGAAGACAACATGCACAGAGACTAAGATTAATGATTATTACCAGACATTTCTTGAACAGATTTGCTGAATCTTCCCTGAGGTAGAGGGGCAATTCTTCCAAGGCTACTCTTTTCCGGTGTTCTGCAATCGCCGTCACTTGAGCACACATAGAGAGATAAGGAATAGCAGTGCTTTAACGTAAGTGAAAAGTGAAAATAAAAGTTATTCCTAACAATATTTGCACATTTCCAATGTAGAATAACAAATCAAACCAGTGACTACTTTGATCTAGACTGTCTTTAAAGCAAGCAAAGAAAGGAAGATTTTCTTTGCTTGGGGGCCGTGTTTTAAAGGGGCCGTGATGCCCCTTTAAAAATCATGTTCTCAGGCCAATGTGGCCTTGGTGCCCTATGTGAGTTTTTCTCCTATCCTACTTCATGTAACAAATTAATGCAGCATGTACAATTTGAACTGTTGCTTTACACCCAATCAAAGTGCAGCCACCACATTGTGCTCTAGTATTTTTGCAGGCAAGAGATCAGGGCAGGCGGCAAACAATAGAGTAATCCAGTAAACAGAATGGGGGTCAAAAGGCAGGCAGCAAGTAATCCAAAATGATAGGCAGTCCAAGGTAATACACAAAAACATCCAACAATGAAAAATGCTCGGTAATGTTCACTCAAAGGCAAAACAAGACTTCGCAAAGTTCAAAGGAAACCAGGTGAGTATATATATAGCGTTCTTGATTGCAAAATGGCCGCCACCTGTGGGGGGCATGGTCCAGGTATGGGGTCATGGGAAATGTAGTTCTTATATTTGGATTCGTGACAGAGCCCCAGGGGGATCCAGGATGTCAGTAGCGGGAACCCAGGACCTCTCTTCCGGACCGTAGACTTCCCAGTCGACCAGGTATTGGAGACGACCGCCCCGGCGCCTCGAGTTTAGGATGGTGCTGACCCTGTACGCCTCCTCGCCGTCCACAATGATGGGAGGACGCCCCTGGTTACCAGCCTCGTCAAGGACCTCCACTCTTCGGGGATCACCAGCGGGCTTCAACAGAGAAACATGGAAGGTGGGTGAGATACGGTAACTAGACGGTAAACTGAGTCTGAAAGACACTGGGGTGATTTGCTTGATGATTTTGAAGGGAACCACGTACCTGGGACTAAGTTTCTTGCACGGGAGTTGTAGCCGGAAATCCCTGGTGGACAGCCATACCCAATGTCCAGGAGCATAAGGAGGGTTTTGAGTGCGGTAGCGGTTGACCTGTTCGGTGGTTCGACGGACGGCCCTCTGGAGGTCCACATGAGCAGCGTTCCATGTTTCCCCACTCCTTTGCATCCAGGTGTTGACAGCAGGAAGATCCGAAGGTTCGCCAGACCATGGGAATAGAGGAGGTTGGAAGCCCAAAACACACTGGAAGGGTGTTAGGTTAGTGGCTGGTTTGCGAATCAAATTTTGAGCGTATTCGGCCCACATCAGGTAACGGTTGCAGTCCGACTGGTTTCTATGGCAATATGTACGAAGGAAGCGTGCGAGTTCTTGATTCATTCGTTCGACCTGTCCATTTGATTGCGGGTGATAGCCTGAAGTAAGACTGACGTTAATGCCCAGAAGCTTGCAGAAGGATGCCCAGACCCTGGAGGTAAATTGGGGACCTCGTTTGAATACAATGTCCTCAGGTAGGCCATAAAATCTGAACACGTAATTGCAGAGGATCTCAGCGGTCTCTAGAGCTGTGGGAAGCTTTGGAATGGAGACAGGCCTTAGAAAAACGATCAATGACAGTTAGAATAGTGGTGTTACCTTGGGATGCCGGTAGGTCATCTAGAGGCTGGTGAGGTGGATGGTCTAATGAACCCCTTTTCCAGTTCCTCCTGAATGTATTTCTGCATAGCCTCTGACTCAGGCTGTAAAAGAGGGAAAATGCAGCCCTTGGGAAGGGCAGCCCTGAGAACAAGCTCGATGGCACAATCACTGGAGCATTGAAGGGGTAGTTCTGTGGCCTTAGTTTTGCTGAAGGCAAGAGACAGATCCGTGTATTTAGCTGGCAGGGTTGTCTCCTGGGAGCAGGGAACACTGAGGGAAGAGCTGGCAGCGGCTAGAGGGAGCCACAGAGGCCGGATTCGTGACAGTCTGCTATCCAAAAATAGAAGTGTGAACATTTTTAGTTCAAACTGTTTACTGTACTAATTGAATGAAATGTCTGAGATTTAACTCAACTTTAAATTACTGAACTAAAATTTGATTACATAACAATTAGCCCACTTTTACGCATTGTGCACTGTTGCATAGATGAAGCCAACCAAAACGTATAAACTTAAAAACAGGCATTTTAGCCCAGAATCTGCATACCACAGTTTGTGATTTTTTGTATTTTGTCTCACAAACTACATCTTTAATTTAACACTACAAGTTTCCAATGGATTGAGGTCAGGCTATCCAACATGACAGCAAACCCAAACACACCAGGAAGCAAAGGAACAGTGTAGTGCAGCTTGCTCATTCTGTGTAGGAACACCTGTTTATAGGAGTAAGAAGTTTGGGTTGGCTTCATGTAATGCATGTGCACATCCATTATCGAAAATAATGATTATGTAATTAAATTTAAGTTAAATTTAGTTAAATCTTAGAGTAAAATCTTGGACATTTCCTCCTGATTATACAGTAAATGTAGAGTCTGAGAAGAAAAGTTAAGACAGCTGTTTTTAATAGCATACTTTTCCTTTCTGTGCTCCCTGTAAAAAGAAAAACAATTACTTGTTAATCCGTTAATGGCAAATTGTTTGTAATAGCTATTATTTCCACTTGTTTCACTTTTTTAAGCAATGCTCACAACTGTACAATATTAACAGGGTACATGTTTTTGAAAGCATCCTCACATGCTTCTTTTCAAAAGTGCCTAAACCTTTCACAGAAGAGAAAGAATCCACTTACCACAAACGCTTAATGTACCAGAAATGCCTTTAGAGTTACAAGAACACGACCCCCAACATTGTATGCAGCCAATGGATGGAAATCATTTAACATCTTAAGGTCAAGGACACAAATATCATCATAGTTGCTCCCTTTAATTATGTAGGACCTCAAATGTTCTGTATTCCAGGATGTGACTTTCTTGAAAATATATGAAACCTCTTTATCAACGACTACACATTTCAAAATCTTGTAGAATTCAGACAAGCCACCACAATACCCTGCAGAAATCATCATATCCGATGTGTACCGGGTTCCATGCAAACAGACATCACTGAAGTGAGACGCCAGCATTTCCCGATGCTTCATTGCAAGAGTAAGGAGGACATTTTTGAAATTGTGGGTGTCATGCACAAAATTTTTTAAATAGCTGTGTTTTGCTTCAAAGCACATTGTCCACAATGACACCAGTGGCCCAAAACAGCTAATCAAATGTGGATAATGATTCACAAAGTGATGCTTAGGATGAATGGAAAAGTTAGAGAAAGTGTCACTGATCAAATTTCGATGGTCATTAACCCTTTGGAACCTGTCATAGAACAATTCCGCCAGAGTAAATCTTTCTATTTTTACATGCTGTGCTGTCATTCTTTTGAGTATTTTCATATGGTATGCATCAATACAATCCTTACACCCCCCATTTGAAGGCTATGTGTGTAAGAAACCAATAGTAACAAAATAGCTCAAAAGTGCAAAAAACTACAAAAAATTTATAAAATGTTTTTTTTTCTACATATTTTATAAAAAAAACCCCTAAAAATTCAGTAAACCTCAAACTTGTCAATGTAAAAAAATAATAATAAAAAATAATAAAAAAACAACATCGATTTGGACTTTGTACATAAATTAGTTTGTAAGATACACTCATTTTTATAAACAGTCAAACATGAGTGAGGTTTATTGTATTTGTGGGGTCAAACAGATAACATTTTGCTTTTGAGAGCAATTCTTTATAAATGTCCCTGTTGTCATACTCAATTTTGCCAGCAGAGAGCAGCACAAGACCACTAAATAAACACAGGCAACCCCCTCTTGTGATAAAACTTGGGATTTAGACCTATTGTCATAGACATTTCTGCCATTAGAGGGCAGTACAGTACCATGTACAGTATTTAATTCAAATGACGTGTCTTGTGATGTCACCACACGTGACAAAACTTGGGGTCATAGTGCACAGAACTTGTTTACATCTTTGCATCATGGGAAAAGGAAAATGGCCACCGCAAATATATAGAACATGTTAGCAAAGTCACGCAAAAGACGCGCAAAGCACACGAAACGAAGTAAACGAAAATTATGCAATTTGTGCATTGCGAAAGAAACGCAACAGGAGCATATTGTAGGCTTGATTTGAATGTGTAACATCTATGATTTTATATGCAAAAAGAATTAATGTGCTACCTATTCGGGTTAGTTTTCTATTGTCGTTTAAACAATGTCGCCAAAATGGGAGCGCCGGCGCTCTAAGGGGTTTAATCAGACTCTCCATGTAACAGAGTGTTTTCTTTGAAAATGAGGTACAAACAGCCAACTCAACAACGACCTTCAAATCCATAAGAATTTCCCAAGAAGGTTCATGTTCTGGGATTCGGTGGCCAATCATCAGTGGAAGCAAATGCAGCAGATCCCAATTTTCATGTGCATTCCCACCTATTGAACTCTTTGCAAAGCATGATTTTGCTATGACATTTGTCTTGTTATTTGTGTCTGAGTCTTTGTATGGAAAAGTCTTGATGCACCTGTTAAGCTCCTCATGTGTAATAAAACCTTTCGCGATTAAAGCCTGCAAACACACAGCTAATTCTGTTGGTACAATGCCTTTAAATAAATCATGGAGCACATCAGGATGAAATCTAGTGACTGGATGGAAGTAGGACAAACGCTTGCTCAGAGCACATTCTCTCTTCACACCACAGACATTTTGTTTGCTGCTGCTACAACTCTGTATATCTTCCACAAATAAGTTGTGTCCTTCAATTGTTCTGAAGAAGAAATCCCTGCTCTTTGTGCATTTGATTTCATTCCTGCTAATAAGAATCTGCAAAATTTATCCGCATTAAAACTTTACTGAAATCCTGCCAGACTATGTGCGCCAAGATTATCTGCACAAATGCAAAAAACTGTTCCTTTTAAGTACTGAGCAAGGGCAGGGACAAAAACCCCTGTCTGCTCCAAATTGTGTCTCTTGTTAAAGGACTGAGAAATTTGTCATAACCAAATGTGCTTACATCAACACTCTTTCCCAATGGAGCAAGCTGAATAGAATTAAGGCTGGAACGATACTTGGGTGGCAAGTTTAGTGGTACCAAGTACACAGCAACGATTTTGTGAACTTTCCTGGACGTACTGTACGTAAGGGGTTGCTCAAATTCATCTACGTACAACCCCAGTGAAATTGGTCTGTATTACTAAAAAGACAGACATGCATCATACACAGACATATAAACAAATTTTTTTTGAGTCCTGTCATAAAGATACTCTGTTGGAGTAAAAGTGTTCTTTAAAATACAAGTTTCGCCTGTATTCTGTGGATAGACTACCTCGGTCTGATGTGGTGTAGATGAGAGGATTAGATTCAAATAGAGCATCAGAAACTTCCTGAAGAATACTTGGATCATTGTATATATTGTACTTGATCAATATTTCCTTAATTTTCTTGACACTTTTGGCATTGGATAACTGCTGTATATTACAAAGCTCTTTTATGATTATCTGAGTGGAATCTTTGGAGACATGCAGAACTGTTTGCATTGACAGAAATAAAGATGTGCTCAAGAGTTTCAGTTTTAACATTCTCACCCTCACACAATGATACATCTGTCTCTGGATTCTGAACAGCATGAGGGAAGGGCCCTTCATCCCCATCACCACAGTCACTCTCACAACTATATTTTAATTCTGTGTCAACATCATCTGTTGTACCTACAGTAGAGCCTGCTGATTTTATGTCTTTTGCTGTATGATTTTTGTGTTTTCTACTTTTGTGAATGGCAAAATTGGCAAGCTTATTTGTTTTATAGCCACAGCCAACAAATGGACTTGTTAGTTTACCACTCCCTAAATGTCCTCCAAGATGGCCAAAAAAATGCACTTACACTACAAACATCTTGGAATGTACAATGCTCACAACTGAATGTTGTTGTGGTCTGAATCGTTT
>JAZGTK010013011.1:0-14558 GCA_036877625.1 Ambastaia sidthimunki | reverse complement strand
TGTGTGAGTGTGTGTGAGTGTGTGAGAGTGTGTGAGAGTGTGTGAGAGTGTGTGAGAGTGTGTGAGAGTGTGTGAGAGTGTGTGAGAGTGTGTGAGAGTGTGTGAGTGTGTGTGTCAGTGTGTGTCAGTGTGTGTCAGTGTGTGTCAGTGTGTGTCAGTGTGTGTGTGCCTGCACTTGTCTATGGTTAATGAGTATTCTACGTATAGTGCATAGGGCTATCTGGATGGCATGTCGGTGTAACATGCTCCTTGCATGCTGTTTTTGTTTTGACATCTCGGATGATATGGAAACATTGTTCCAACACCAAAGCATTTGTGTCCAGTGTGAAGCAGAAAACATTTCATGAACCAGTTGTGGAGGAAGAGTAAGACATTGTAGCATCTTTTAAATGAAAAAACAAACCGTGTGTAGTTTCTTCAAAAGTTACTGTGTAGAGTGGGAAAAAAACTCTGGAGCTAGGAATGAAAAATAGGCGAGAAGAGACTTCATTACCGTCATGACATTGCTCCCATTTTAACCGTGTACTTGTTAAACTGGTTGTGGCTAATCTTAGACCTGGTTTTGATAGCGGCCTTAACGCACCACTCCCTACATGAGGCACGCATGTTTTGTCATTCTGAGTGTATTTATAGGGCCATTTGTGAGTGAGCGTCAGGAACGAGTGAGATGCTATGACAAATTGTTGATGGGTCAGGTCTTCTGTATATGTCGTGTCTTGCTGTCATCTGTGTTGCATCTAAACGCATCTCCGATAAATGTGCATTACACATGCACAGAAATGTGCTGAACATGAGGGTGTGTGTTGCATTTAAGAGGGACAAAATTAAAAATAATGCTTGCTCGACCTGCCAGTTGTTGACATGTGAATTAGAGAGAGAATGCAAGCTGTTCGAAAAGTTTCTGTGCAGGGAATAGCTGTTTGTCATTCTTTCCATCCAGCATCAGCCTTCAGCCTTCCAGAACACAGGTGAAGAGCATTTATCTGTTTCTGTGAGCTCATATGGGGGGTGAGATAAAGGAGAAACTGTATTTCCTCATCCAGTCAAAGAGAAAGTGAGCACAGACAGCCCTCTTTGTTTGAGAACTTCCATTTACAATTGCATTTCAAAGCAGGGGGGTGAAGTTAAACAAACTCTGAGAAGGTACTTGTTGGCCGACATTTAAATTCAGGTTATTTAGTGTGTTTAGACATAGTCTTATATTTTTAAAACTCTCTCATCTGATTGGATGAGCTAAGTTGGAAGCGGCTGTAGAAGTCTGACAGACGCCCACCTGTGATGTTTTGTTAGTGCACTAACTACAGCCTACATTTAGGCTAATAAACAAATAAAATAACGTTTCTTAGCAGGAGAATTGTTTATTCTGATTATTAGTATTAAATATACCTATTTATTGAACTGTTTTTGATACACAGGCTTTGCAGTGATTTTTTACTAAAGTTGCTTGTGGCTTGTTGCTTTATTATATAGGAAACAAACAGCATGAATTATCTCTTAAGATCATTAACTGGCTGTCAGATAGAGGGACGCTGCATGCGTGTGTATGTGAGCGTGTGACTGCGCCTGTGCTTGCATGTCACCAGTAATCATTTGGGATTAAAGACAGCTCGTATCAGACCATGATGTAATCCCATATAAACACATTAGTCCCATAGTCATTATAGTCTGATCAGAACACAGGCACAGAGCATTTGTATGCACAGTGATGTGTGATGAATGTGTGCAGTAATGAACGTGTATTTGACTCAAGAATGTAAGTGGCTAATTTTTTGGTCTTAAGTTTGAATGCATCAGAATCTCTCATTCATGTATGACCGTTGAGGATAGCCGTTGCCGTGGAGACCATATGGCTAGGGTTAGTCTCCAGATGGTGGTAGCAGAAGATGAGGTCAGACAGTCAGAACCAGGCACACATACTGTGTGTGTGTGTGTGTGCCACACCCAAACAGATCCCTACACAACCGTTGAATGTTGAGTGATGGGAAGGAAGAGGAAGTATATCGGAAGCAGGACTAGGCTCACGTCCTGCATCACAGAACAGATTCACAATAGACGATAACACATATCATTGACAATTCTGTGTGATTTCATGCAACATTGAGTTTATGGTACTCCTCACAGCCTACTTTCAAATAAAGAGTAATTGTTTTCTTTTAGCACAAATCGTAAGGGACACTTCTCGGTCACTAGGCTGTGAAGGTAATGAGATCCAGTGGAAGATCCACCTGAACACACATCTAATGTATCTGTGTCACCTGCTTCCTCTAACAGTCTCAGGTGTCTGATTCTCTCTGGCCGACAGCTGCTGCTTTTCAGCTGTCCTCTTGTTGTATTCATCTTGACAAGCTTGTCCACCTGTGCTTTGTACTTTCTACAGTCTGCACAGAGCCTGACAGAGACACCGTTGTCCAGACTCCTGGCAAAGGGACGTTTCTAAAGCCCAGACCAGATTTACACAGGTTTGCCGATGGAAAAGAGTCGGTACCTCAGTACTAGCTTAATAGACCAATTATTGCATTACCCATTAAGCAAATTACATTATTAGTGGTATTAGATATAATAACACAGGATTCACTTATGAGGAGAAACAGCCCTATTGTCTGTAGCCTGATAACACATGTTGAACTCATTAAGAATGACATTGTTTTGGCATCGCTTGAATTGTTTTCGCATTAAATGTGTTGTCTGTCAATACAGGACCGATATCACGTGATCAAACACATAGCAGCTGTTCTCTGCTGGTGAGAGAGTCTGGCTCTACAGTCAGCATGATATATGACTGTAGTAATAACCCGCAATGTGCTGTGTAGGGTTGCAGTCAATAAGCTGTCCAGTCCTACCATAACATCACATTATTAGGTGTTACGCCGGGTAAATAAGCTACTCTATACTAGCATAACACCCTGCCTGCAGCTAGTGTCACTGAGTCAATAAGCTATCTTGTTCTACAATAATAAACTTCACCAAGCAACTAGAGAGGGAAATAATGATCCTGAGAGGAAATTAAAAGGTTTTGTTAAAAGGTTGTACTGGACATTGGTGTTTTAAATGTTTAAATCTTATGAGTTTAAATGTTATGAGGTATGATTTAAATGTTATGAGGTATGTTGACTTGCATTCTACAGTCTTTTATTATTTACTCGATGTAACAAAGTGGACACTATTGCCCATGAAAGATTAACTTTAATTTTGTTGAAAGCACACATTGTTGCACATGGACTCTGTGGTATGTTTAGGAGAGACAACCAAATATTAAACCAAGCTGAATTTATTTAAACACATTTTAAGTTAAACTTTTCAAAAAATATTTACAAACAACACAAACAAAACAGTTTATGGTTTTCAAAGTTTATTGGAAACATGAACATTTTAGCATGGTTTTACTACAGTTAAAACCGTGGTTACTATAGGTAAACCACTTGGTTTGGCATTCTGGTATCTGATACAGTGAAATTCAGTCTTTTTTTAAGTGTGACATTTAGTGTCTGAGTGCTTTTTGGGCTCACTGTAGACTTAAATCTTGGCAGAAATGAAAGAATAAAGGACCACCAAGTCAACAGTTAATTTCCGAAGTATAATAAACACAGTGATTTCTGACCAAGCCTTGGTTATTTATTTGGTCATTGGGTTTGCGTCTGGTCTGCAGACACAGATGTTTAAAATGGTCCTTCTCCAGTAAGCTGCGTCTAAGGGGAGTGGAAATCTCTAAAGTCTCTCTGTATCTTTGTAATCCAGAGGGCAGTGTTCACAAAGCTCAGCTCAGTCTGTGCCTGGGGGTCTCGGACTCCTGGCAGGAGCTTTTGATGTGTTTATTGTATTTTTTAGGTGACTCTGTGCTTGTGAAAAACATTTGCTACAGTTGGGTTGGTCATACACTTTTCACAGTAGTTTAGACTAGATCCATATTCCCTAAATAATACAAGAACTGTATTTTGCAGCAAAAAGAAATCACTATACTATAGTTATAAGCTTGCAGTATCATGTGAATGTGATGAGATTAAAACACAGTTTAATAAAATATGAATAGGTTATTGGATGTGGTTATTGGTAACACTATCTTCTAGTATTTCTTAATCTGGTAAATGGTTCAGTAATGTTATAACTGGCAGTTGCAAAGTTGGAAATCAAAGCTCCCTCGCAACACTCATCTG
Organism: Ambastaia sidthimunki; assembly: GCA_036877625.1. Taxonomy (NCBI): domain Eukaryota; kingdom Metazoa; phylum Chordata; class Actinopteri; order Cypriniformes; family Botiidae; genus Ambastaia; species Ambastaia sidthimunki. The sequence continues at coordinate 10,407 of JAZGTK010013011.1, read as the reverse complement.
GCAGGTTTGCAGCAGTAATGCACGGTTGCCATGGAAATGAATAGCATGTAAGTGAGGTCATTTGATTACTTGCATTTTCTGGATTCTATGACACGCAGGTTAAGTGATTAATGGTTGTTTGAGGTGGTTTTTAGGGGCGGGTGTAATGGAGTTTTAATCTCAATATAGATTGAGGTGAATCTGGACATCATCTGTGTGTGGGGGTGAGATGGAGATCAGACCTGGTATCTCTTAATCAGTCTAATGCATTAGCCTTTGATCTCTAAGCAATACATCATGTCACTTCACTAGTTAGTATACTAATTAGATATTACATTTACAGACATCATGTACACGCACCAACCCACACAAACATTGGCACTATAGCTGTATGTCTTAACACATAACAGAACACACAGTTTTGTGGCTGATGTGGGAAGTTAATGAGGGCTCTGACTGTCAATGTTAACCAAAAATGTTGTTGAACCTGCTGTAGACCCTAAGGCCAGCCCCACTGTCCCTGTCTCTGACCCACCTGTCAGGATGGATCCTTCCCTGCCTCCCACACACCCTCTCTGGGCACCCTGTCTGTCCTGCTTCTCTCCCCTCTCCACACTTGAGCTGGTTTAATAAGGAAGACTGCCCTGCTCTTTCTGTGGCGGTCCTGGCACTCAGACTAATGTACAGAGACAGGCAGAGAAGCTTTGTGTGTGTTGCATACGATATAAGCAACATTTAAACTAATAGCCTTGAATTTTAAATGTTGTCTAAAATAGACACACCCACTTGTAGGCCATCACACACAATGAACAAATCTATCTGTGCTTTGAAGGAACATGCAAAATATTTACACATTGATACTGACTATTTCCTCCAAATAAGTACATGGGTTAAAGTTCACTGGCCATCACCTGGTCATGGCAGGCCCCTGGGGTCTGAATTAGATCATCTGAGACTAGCAATCGACTGTGAAGGCAACTACTCTGAATTTAAACCTGGGTTCTGTAGTCATGAAGTTAACTTAATTTAATCCCTTATCATTAGATTTCTTCAAGAGATACATGCTGGCCTGGGCAGTTTGTTTTAGATGGAACAGATGCTTTGAAATTGTACTAGGCGAAGAAAGATTGTAAAAGCAATGAGAAAACAACCATATAGCAACGCCCTGGCAACCTCCCACAACACCCTAGAATTAGGACAGCAGTTTTGGACAGGCAAGCACCAAGTATCTCATGGGTTTGTTTATTATTAGACTATAGAACTGCACACTGCAGAACAACCAATCACACGCACACGGTTTAATGTTAGTCAGCAGAGTGAAGGTGTTGATGACTTCCTGATATTTCTGCTCCCAGCAGGCTGTGCTCTCGTAATCACAAAAATACTTGCGCTCGAAACCCCTGCTGTTGTATTAAAATTACCAAAAACATTCTCTTTCCCCACTGACTCATTACCTCCCACCGCATTTAGGCCCTGTTTTCTCTGTTACGCCTATCAACTAAAATTATGTTCACTGTTTAGATGCTTTAAACTAGGACTAGGAGAGAGTCTTTGATTAGTCTGGATCTGTCTTGAGAACTTTGACCTGTTGCAAGTGCCTTGGACAGATTTATTACAGTCCTTGTTTGGTCATCCATCCATCACAGCCACTCCAGTGTTTTTTATTATGATCAGGTCTATTCTATTCTTTTTTATTGCTCAATATAAACATTAATCAATATACTGAATCCTTTTGAAATAAATCATTTATACACACAACAATTTTCTAAATGAGGTCACTGTGTTTCTGGTAGGACAGATGGTTGAAGGACATCAAGCTCTTTGTAGATCTCTCTGCATTCATTTTTAGTAACAGTGTTTTATAGCAGTGACAGAACTGCAGTATGTGCAGTAGATCTCTCTAAATTGAGACAAATTAGAAGTTTGTGTGTGTGTTTGTGCGTGTGTTTGTGCGTGTGTTTGTGCGTGTGTTTGTGCGTGTGTGTGTGTTATTGTTAACAACACCAAAAAACAATTTCTTAAGACATTTAAAAAAATAAAATGCAATTCTGTATTTGATTACATATGTAAAATATAATTTATTAATTTGTTAGTATTTATATATAAAGAGAGTAATTAGCTACACATTTATCACAAGAAGGGTCAGACATTACTGAAAGTATTTAAGTAAAACCTAAAATTTGAATAAAAGTATTTTTATTTTTCCTAAATGTGTTCCCCTGTTTTCCATTTGAGGCTGTAAGGTGTGTGTATATGTGTTTGTATTTATATAATTGGTTTTTATGTATAACCAATGCTTCTCTCCCTTTCTTTCTATAGACAAAGATGACCTCGTGCCCTTCCCCACAGGATCTCTTCAGAGAAGAAAAAAGGGCTTAGGTGGTCTGCATCAAACAAAGCAGAAGTCCAAACCGGCGCTGCTCATCGGCCTTCCGCAAGATTTCCGTCAGATCTCGTCTATCATAGATGTGGACATCTTGCCCGAGACGCATCTGCGTGTCCGTTTGCACAAGCACGGTACCAACAAACCTCTTGGCTTTTACATCCGTGATGGCGTTAGCATTCGTGTCACTGCCCAAGGGGTGGAGAAGGCCCCGGGCGTCTTCATCTCGCGCCTTGTGAAGGGCGGCCTGGCTGAGACCACAGGATTGCTGGGAGTAAACGATGAGATTCTGGAGGTGAATGGTATCGATGTAGCGGGAAAGTCACTGGACCAGGTCACTGACATGATGGTCGCTAACAGCCACAACCTAATTGTGACGGTGAAGCCTGCCAACCAGCACAACAGCACGATGCATCGTGCGAGTAAAACCTCAGCTGGCAACAGTTCAGTTGGCTCGGTTGGCTCCGCCCTCTCTCATGACTCCGCCCCCAGCCCCGCCTCACAGAACACTAGCCAATGCAGCAACAGCAACAGTGTGGCTGAGGGGGATAGTGATGACGATACTGATCTCATCATAGAGAACGACAACCTGTCTTCGTACATGCCACACCGTATGACTAATGGCAGCGGCAGCCACACCCCGTCATCAGGGGCGTTTCCACACAGGCCACTCCCACAAAGCGTTTCCTTGCCCAGTAGCAGCTCTTTGTCAGACAGCAAGGCTTCCTTAAGCTCCCTAACCACGCCTACACACAACGGCAGCCCCACCAAGATGAGCAGCAGCCAGGAAAGCATGCGAGAGGACGGGAACTTCATTACGTTATGAGCAATTACGCTACGGTGTGCCTCACACTTCTGACACTTTGTGAACGAGTGGGACACAGTATGGCAACTTCATGCACACGTACACAAGAATGAAGGAACTTTCGATTGATAACAATATAATAACGGTTATGTTTCTGCCATTACTGTCACAAAACAACACACACTATTCATAAAACTCCATGTGAACAATCTGGCCTGTATGTGACTACGCATGTGACCGTCACCTTTTGGAAGTGCCTTATGGCTCTCCACTTATCTCGCCTTAGTGTATGTTTAAACAACCGTTTTCATCTGGCACACCTGTGAAACTCTGTGGACTCCACGGACAAGTCAGTCACCTCACAAACACTGCGAATAAAGTGCGCTAGCTACTACTGGATGCGCGATTGTTGACGTTTGCACATCTCAGAGGATGTGAGGGGATTACATCACCTCTGTGAAAGTGATGCATCTCCTACTGTAGATTCATCTCACTTTTAATGATGCCTCTCGCATTGATGGTGATAATAATGATGGATGAAGCTGATAATGCTAATGAGGAGTGTTAAAACTCATGCGATCTCTGTTGATTATGTTATATCACCTCATACTAATGCGGCATGTAGGCTGATCATGGTTTCTGTTACCCAAGATGGTCATAAAAATGTGTTTTACATGATGATGATTTTAAAGTGGTTACTGGGTGTCATGTCAAAACCTATTCAAATATCTTATGTTCAACAGATGGCAGAGACCGTGTGTATATGACAGAAACAGGAAGTGAAGAATTGGCCCCTACAAAATATCACAACACTGAAACAACATATTTACCCTCTGTTTATCCTGGCATAGTGCATTTGTCTAAGTGTGCATGAACCATGTTAGCACGCAGTTTGAATGTATCAGCTATATGGGTATTTAAAAAAATGGTCTGTTTCTTTCCTCTTCTGTTGCATTTTGTAAAATGGTTTGAATCTTGAAATATTGTTTTGAGAAACAGCTTTGGACATGTTTTTTTTTCTTTTTAAGACTGGTCTGTCTATTTCTCTTGCCTTTTGTTTTTCTTCCTTCCAAAATAACAGGTATCTGTATATTTAACCGGCACCAGTGTGATGAAACTTCAGAAAAATTTGACCTCTCTCAGACTGAGTCTGTCCATCTCTCCTGTGTGCGCTCTGTTTTTCTGTTAAAAAAGGAAATTCCTTTCATGTTTGGAAAGGCCAGAATTCTGCACATTGAGACCTTTTTCACACAGTGTTTCACACACTCCTGACAGCCAAAGTTGTGGGGCTTTTTCTGCCATGATGTGTGTGTGTTCAGTCATATTTTTAAAGTATAATCTTACAGAAATGGCACTGAGGTAGACATTGTCAGACGCGGAGCCAAATATTGGTTTCTTTAATGTTTAGCAGACCTGAGCACTGAGCAGTCTGCTTTGGGCAATGGTTTCCCAGGGGAATGCTTGTTTAGACTGTGGAGATACCTGCCTCAGGATGTCTCGGGCTTCAAACGCTGTCTATCAAATCATGTGTTTCAAATGGAGGATTGTTTTGTCCTGTTGTGATCTGTCAAGACCAAACTGTATGTGGGGATAACTCAAGTGAATATGTTCCCAAATACATTTATTTGGCATTTGAAGTTCTATATATTTAGTAAGACGTACATGCCAGGAAGCCAGTCTTTCCACGTCATTCGATGGGTGTGATTGTAGGTGTAGGCTCATCTTTTAAGCATTATCTGGTTCAACTTGATCGTAACAAATGAGGTGTTATGTCACTACAAAACTGACATTAGCCCCAAGTCCAAGAAACAATGTAGTTTATTTGAACAGGTCTAGACTTAACTGCACAAGCAACACCCGGTGATTCATAGCAGCAATCAGTGACAGGTAAAACCGGAGGGTGATTCGAAACCTGAAGCAAGACTTCTGAGAAACGTGAACTGTACGCCTGTTTCCGTAACTATTTAATTTAATTTAATTGTTTTATTGTTGATTTCTGACTGTAAATGGAGAGGGTTTTGCAAGAGATGTGTATTCTCTCATATATATATAAACAGACAATGTTTTGAAGTACACACACAGAACAGCACACAATCGGAGCACCAATAATACCACATGAGCATTATTTTTTTGTGTGTTAATGTATATGTATAAATAGAATTATAAAATAATGGAGCTTTTTGTATACTAGGAGCCCTTTTTATAAAAAGAGCATTTTATATATGTGTAAAATATGGAAAGTATTTTTCTTATTCTTGTACTTTTGTATGTATATTAGAATTCTGGAGAGGAGGTTTCTATTTCTTATCAGTATCACAAACAAAACAAATCTTTAGACTCTTGTGTTTTTATTATAATCAGATGGGTCGAGGTGTACAATACTGTGAATGTTATATGCTGATTATAAAATGTTCTATCAAGATAATAAAAGTATTTAAAATGTATGTATTTGTTATTGGTTTTCTTAACCACAATGACTTATTTTGAATACTTACAGTATATAATGAAATTCTTAACCACAATTTGTACAGTTCACATACCCTAATATAAAAATAGAATATAAAAGTAGTTATTACTAGCGAGGGTATTTACTCATAATAGTCTTACCATAATCACTAACTCTATTAACCTATCAGTCATTTGTGTTTAACGCAGTGAGACATTCTCTGTATGTTAAAGGCTACCTAGTCTGAATACTAATTTTAAATTAGTACTGTTTTTAAATTTCATGGAAAATATGGAAAAACTGCTTTTGTATTTAGACATGTAGTAGCCTGATGGACTTGGCCTACAGCACAAAAACGGAGCATTGTTGCAATACATATAAACCACTCAGCCTCAAAAAAGTTCTCAATGCGATGTAAGAGATCAGAAAAGTGGGAATTGGCGCCATCTGTTGTCTAATGCTGTGAATGACAACCACAGTTTCTATAGTTACCAACAGTCTCTCGTAATTCACAGAACAGAGCGTCATTTGTAAAATGTTACAGCACAATTGATAGGCCAAGAATAACACCAAGAAAGCCGTATCAAAACAATGCACCATCAAACAATGTAGAAAATCACTCAACAGAGAGTATTTGGAAAAATGTCAGTTACTATTGATTAAATGGGTAACCGGAGCTGATCTTACCTGGTCTTTTACACCAGCCTAACACACTTTATATAATCAGCTTTTCTACAAAGTTTTCTATGCATAGACTGAACTGTGACAGATAAGGGACAGTTTAGAATTACTTTAAATAAAATGTCTTTCTGATAGTGTAGTTTATATGTGACTTTTCTTCCTAGAATAAATTGTCTTAGAATGAATTATTAATGAAACACCATGTGGATCTTTAATCTGACTACATATTATGCAGATTTGACCATTGTAACTTTTGCATGAAACACACAATAAATGAAGACTTTTTTATTTTTTGTGATATGCAAACAATGGCAAAATAATAAAAGACAAGACACCATATGCTCATGGATGTGTATTTTAATAAAAATAATTCTGTCAAAATTAAATGAGTACAATATTTCTTTATCATGTTTCCAGTACATAGGTATGTCTCTTTTATATTTATATTTTTTTGTTTTTCTTTTTTATGTTCTTTTAAAGGTTTTTAAAGGTTCATGCTAAGTAGAGGGTAACTCATTTCACAATTGCTAAAATAAAACTCAAATAAAATTTAAATCATAACAGAATTGTGCACAGCTTGCTGTATCCATTTCATTTCTCCTGCCCCATGTCACTCGATACAGGAAGATCACTGTGTGACAAAGATTTTGGCTACTGTTTTCCCTTCCATATATGTATGTAGGTCCCTATTTTAAGCCAATATTAAATTCTCTGATGGATTTCTTAAAAACAATATCATACATTTTAGGTGGTTAGACTATAATGAGTTCCAAAGCATTAGGCATTTAAAGCCATCCCATAACAGAAGATCTACAACTTACAGGTCAGCAGAAGTGATGTTTTCAATAAACTGCTGTTTTCAAATTCAAGCATATTGAATGGCTGTTTAAAAAAAGGTCACATGACGCCCTAATGCAACAACATACCATCACATAATGATCAGAATCAATCTATTTGAGTGAAACATCAAGCTAACTAAAACCTCTGGGGATCAGGCTGTGTAGAGTATGCCTCACAGAACCAGACAAACACAGTCAGTGATAAACACACAGTGGGGTGTGCAATTTAAACAGCAACTTTACTCTTGCCTTCAGCTCCTATTTTCATGACATAGCTCCAGCTACAGAAAAGCCTAAAAATTAATTTTAGACACTGAAGAGCATGTGTGAGCTTAAGCGGGACCCACAACCTTCCAGTGACTCTGTGACCTTTGACCTCCGTGAGCATCCAGACCATCAGGTCAACCAAGGGTTACTGCGCTACATGGACCTTCTATCTGAATACCTGACATGATACAACAAACCAGACAGCACTGTCCAAATAGTAAATGAGGTATAACTGAAGATACAAAAGCAGATGTGGGTAAGGGAATGTAACAAACAATCTCATAACAGCCAGCAGCAGACACGTGGGAAATAAAACGGGAGTAAAATCGGCTAAGCTACATTCAACACCATGATGGTGCGCTGGCTGAATAAATTGCTGGGTGAAGTGTGATTGAGTTTTTCCTTCATAAATCATCAGCTTGAAAGAAACTAAAGAGGTAAGAGGAGTGACGCCACACCCAACAGAAAAAAACAGGCTGCTAAAAGGACATTAAAAGACTGCAGCATTAAGAGCCTGAGCCATTATTAAAGGGATAGTTCACCCCAAAAATTAAAATTCTTTCATTATTTACTCACCCTCATGTCCTCCCAAACCTGTATTTTTTGCTTTTGAGGAACACAAAAGATATTTGGAAGTACGTTGGTAACCAAACAACACTGTGGCAAGTCAAAGTGGCACTTTGACGTTCATTGTAAGGACACAAAACCGCAAGAACATTTCTCAAAATATTTTCTTTTGTGTTCCAGAGAAGAGAATATAGGTTTGAAAGTCATATAGGTTTGAAATGATGTGAGTAAGTAAAAGATGGCATTTTTAGGTGAACTAACTGTTTCATATCCCACTTAAAGAGCTAACTAAAGACCGTTGAGGGGAAAAAACAAAACAACAGCACTGATACGTGTCTGTGGTAAAGTTATAAAACAACAAAGAGAACTGCAATTGTAGGTGATGTTCTAACTGCTAAATATAAACGTTCTGTTAGCGTTTTCTGTTCATTTGTAGGAACCCTGGGTCGGTCAATTGTCTTGCATGTGGCAAGTTTCCGCTCCTCCATTACTGAAGATGAGAGGTAGACGGGTACAGTAATTACAGTAAGTTCAGTGCATCCAATGGAAACAAATCCTTAACAGCACTTAATAGCCAATGAAACAACCAATAACAAATGCTGCAAAGGTGTCAGTCTGTAGTCATTATTTTAACAGAAGGACTATCAACACGTTGACACTGGTTACAAGGGTACAAAACGTACAGAATTAGCATAAGTTAGACTGCAAGAACCAGCGGAGCTTCCTGGTAATCAAACTTCTGACCTTAATTTTCTTTGTCAGAAACGTTACGTTTTTATTTGGTACACACACAAAATCAGAAATCCACGTAAACGGCAATATACCTAACTTAAAAATAAAAGCCGAAGGGTGATATAACATACTGGCATGATACCCACTTCTATAAAGATGATAAAATATCAGTAAAATAGATTCATTTTGGGAAACATGTCAATAGTTCAAAATACATTGGACCCAAAGGCAAGTCTGCATTGTCACTGTGTGATTATATCTAATGAAACTCGTGCTGGTGCCTCGGATACTAGTAAGGTAGCTTAAAAGGTGAGAAGCTACTAGCCATGCATTATCTCACCCTTACTTGCACACTTGCAGTACTCCAATGAAAACATCGCAAGGTCACACGAAAATCTTGTATGCGAAACATCAACACTTATTTAAATCCTAAAAGGGGGCAGAGAAAAAACCTTATAGAATTTACTTGTACATAGAAAAGGACCTGCTTTAAAAACCACAGTATGGTCTAGTAAAGCAAACATCCCGCTCTGACGACAAAACAATTGTCTGAATACCTGAGCTCTGACTGATAAACCATGTATGTATGTAGCTCATATTTTCAGTAGGAACTTACCATTATATGTGTATCATTGATATGGTGTGTTTGAAATACTATGCACTGAATTCACCCATGATAAAAACATTGGGAAGTTGATTTGCACAACAAACGGACAAAATATAAACTAAAATAAAAATGACTAGATAAACAGAATAATTAATTATCTTTAAATAGTGTCACACAATTTGTATTTGATAATACTAAATTAAAAAGAAGCCTCTCTTCTCATGTTTCTATTCATTCTGCTCGGCTGCTTCTGGCTAGCGGCAAACGACACACTTCAATTCAAACGCGTGCTCTCGTCATGGCAACCACTTGGAAAGTCCTCTTCTTAGCTGTCCTGAACATTGCCTGAGGGAAATCCACACATGAAGATAAAAGTCATCCTGATGCTTAATTTCTTAAAATAATACAGTAATACTATTGTCCAAACTCATGATTCATGGCTTTCAGCAGACAGATTTTTTAAAGCTACAATCTAAAACTTTCTGGGTTAATAATAAAAAAAATATGAACAACACCAGGTTCCTCACCTGGACTGGGGCTAGTGCAAAAAGTTGTCAACTCTGGCGAAAGAGCAGGACCCAGAGCGGACCCTGGCCATCAGCTGCACACACTCCGTGGCCTGACCCAGAGCCAGCATTAGAGGAGGCTGTTTGGGCAAATTCTGAGATTCTAAACGAAGAGAAGATTGTTGAAAATAAGCCATCACAACAATTAAATATACAGGAATAGCAAACATCTATTCATTTTACAGAGCATTTACAAGCCCGTTCATTTGACACTTGTTGCTATGGTTACAAAAAATTTGAGGCCTAGATAAATAATCATGTTTGAAGGGTTTTGGTCTCAGTAAAAAGCATTACCCAGAATAGCACTGTTGAGAGCAGAGCAGATTGCCTCTCTCTGCATGGGGTCCAACTGCTGGCCCACTGGGCAGTTCCAGGGGTCTGAATACGCCAACAGACTAAACGCATCCTAAACAGACAGACAGACATGTACTCTGGCCAGCAGGTAATACTACTACCCACACAGCTAATAATCTTTACACCTTTAAAAGCATTTATTATCATCAGCAACAAACACGAGGATAAAGTTCCACTGAGT
>JAZGTK010013010.1:0-14559 GCA_036877625.1 Ambastaia sidthimunki | reverse complement strand
CAGCTGAGCGGAAAGAGAAAGAGCGACACAGAAGCTGGCAATCCCAAGAAGAAGCCAAAGTCTCAGAGCAAGTCCTCCAAGAAGAACGCGGAGAGCGCACCCGTGACCCGCTCGAAGCGAAGGTCTGCCAGCGGCGTCACCACAGAGAGCTCTGTTACTGACCAGAAGGAGGAGAAGGAGAGAGGGAGCGCCACAGAGGAGGAGAAGATTGACAGTTCCCCCAAAGAGGTGGGAAAGAGGACAAGGAGAGGGAAGCTCGGCTGGTTGAAGCCATCTGGGAAGCAGCCCAGCATCTTCTCAAAGTTCCGCAGCATGGGACGAATTACTTCACACGCCGGAGCTAAAGGAGAGACCAAAGTGGACTGTAGTGCACAAGAGAAGCAGGAAGATACGGCCGAAAATGGGAGCACAGCTCAGGAAGTCCAACAGAGTGTAGATAAGAATCCAGGTAAATAAAACAAAAAAGCTGAGTTTAAATGAATACTTGCTGTGTAAAATATTTAGTATTTAAACAAGCAAATAGATAGTCTCCAAGAGGCTATGTTTCAGTCTTTATACTGATATATGTCAATGACTCAAAGGAATAATGATCAAATTAAAGATGAATAAAAACTCAATATTGAAAGTGAAATAGAAAAAAACAGTCAATTTTATACTTGTCATTTTTAAGTCATTTGCTATAATTATGCTTGTTTAACACAGGACAAAGTAGTTATAGTGATAAAACTTTGTTTTGTCTAATCTGGTGTAATCAGAGAAAACCGGCCTGGATGTCCTAAAGTGGATGTTCCAGGGTCAGCTTGTGCTGCGGACACGCTGCCTGGAATGTGAGTGTTACACAGAGAGGAGGGAAGTCTTTCAAGACATCAGCGTTCCAGTGCAGGAGGACGAGTCCAGCTGCTCCAACTCCAGCTCTGAGAGTGAGTACAACATACAGACACACATGGATTTAAATCAACATATCAGTCTGAGGTTAGTTAGATAATCTGAGATGTTTTTAACCGGATCTCTTTCCTCAGTTTCTCCAGATCCCAAGCCTGAGCTGAAGACTCTAAAGTGGGCCATGTCTCAGTTTGCCTCCGTGGAGCGAATTGTAGGTCAAGATAAATATTTCTGTGAGACCTGTCATCACTACACAGAAGCTGAGAGAAGCCTTCTGTTTGACAAAACCCCAGAGGTTGTCACAATCCACCTGAAATGCTTTGCTGCCAATGGCTCAGAGTAAGTGTCCTATATTGACTGTAGTGCTCACTACAAGAGTAGAAATAAATAAATAGGTGCATCTTATGAAAACATGTTGAGGTCGCATGTAAAATAGAAGAAACCTTAAAGACAGTGTGCATATCCTATATACTGTTATACATGTGTTTTATTTCTCAGCTGTTTACACTTAAGATATTACCTTAAGGTTATAATAGTTTTGCATATTTCATTAGTTTTTGTTTTTTAAAGCAGTTTTGCTAGTTTTTCTAAAATGCTCAATTTTAATTTTTTAGTCTTAGTTTTTTGCAATATAGCATATTTGCCAAGGGAAAGATTTAAAAAAGGTCAGAAAAGGAGTAATAAACTTAATAGTCAAATCACAGATGAACAACCATCCCAAAAGACAAATATTTTACAGTTAATAATGTCAGATTCAGTAGATGCAGTAAGTGTGTTAACGGTGCTTGACATGATTAATAGATTTTTAATAATGTTTAATTATTATATATGACTAATAATTTTTCGTTTCGGTTGTACATAACTATACACAGTGTTCTTAAACTAAATTGTTTTCTTTCTTGGCGTTCACACTGGCCCTGTGCCATCACTCGGTCCTTATTGTCGAGTTTTGCAACCGACAAGTTAAACCAGTCAAACCAGACTGGTATCAGATTAGTTTGACACAAATTTTATTCAGACTTGTAAAGGTTATTTATTGTTGAGCAGCTTGTCCAAAGGTTAATTCTTCACTCTTAAACTCTTGAACAGGATGGACCCTTATGCTGGCCTTTCCAAGGTGAACACCCCTCTTCAGACCCCTCTTAGACTCTCACTGCATGAATGGTGCACTCAGCCCGATTCTTCAGACCAGAGCCATCACTTCGAGCTCTTCGCTGTGGTCATGCACAGTGGAGTAACTATCAGCAGTGGCCATTACACCACTTACATCCGTATGATGGATCTTCATCGCACTGATCTCAGGCCGTCTCAGGATGAAAAACAAGACAGAAAGGAGGAGATAAAACATCAGAAGAAAGACGAGGTACCTCAGACCGATTACGATGATGGTGAGGTGTCTTTCAGCTTGTCTGGCAGGGGCCAAAAAGTGGCTAACCGGCCCAGTGTCGCAAGCACGCCCAGCAAGGCAGGAAGCAAGAGGTGCTCTGAGGGCGTTGGGCTCTTAGGAGGACAGAGGAGCATCACCAGTTATGAGCTAGGCAACAGCAAGCAGACCAACCCTGAGAAGGCTTCCAGCCTGGCCAGTCGTGCCGCTGGTACTCTGCTTCAGAACGTTGGAATGAAGAAAGAGACTGAGGAGAGGATTGATGCTATGAGCGAGAAGACTCAGGTAAGCTTTGACTCCGCCCTGCAGAACCTTCTGGACTATGAGGGAAAGTGGATGCTGTTTGATGATTCAGAAGTCAGACTCTTTGAGGAAGAAGACTTTCTCCAAGCTTGTTCCCCCGAGACCTGCTCCACCTCTACACCCTACCTGCTCTTCTACAAGAGAGTCTCTCAGTAGTAACGGATCATCTGACTGTGGCAGTACACTGGTCCACTCAGTTCTGTGGTTTTACTGTTCAGATACAGACAATAAAGTACTTCTGCTAATTGTTAGATGATGACATATGCTTGTGTAACAAATGTCAGTCAGTGCAAAGCCTGTGTGGAACTGCATTTGTTGCCCATGTTTATAGACGTATGATTTATGTCTCACTATTTTTGTACTTTGCTCTTTTCATTTCGTGCTTTTCTGTGACCACCATGCAAAAGCACCTTGGCACTTATCAGTGTATGCGACGGACCTTTCGCTGTACTTTCAAACCTTGCTTTTAGATTACTGACGCATTGACGATTAGGTTTTTTAAAGGATCAGTTCTTGATTGTTTTGGTTTTATCTCAAAATATAAATATTGTTAATTGCGTGAAATCCTAAAACAGTGTCCTGGTAGTCAAATTTTTGGACGGCAAGGTTCGTTTCCTGTTGCAGCCTTTTTTCTTTTTTTTTAGCACACAATGAAATTTAATTTGACCAACTTTCTCTTAGTACAGAGTGTAAGAGTTGCCAATGGGCCACAGGGATAAAACAACCCATTTTTCTAGTTTCTATACACCATACCTCATTCCAGTCAAAGAAGCTTTTTTGCCTTTTCCCCATGTTGTAAGCAGGCCTAGTTTAAAGTTAGATCTCTAAGAACAATTACACACTCATGGTAAGTTTTATTACGTGTCATTCTGTTGTATATTTGAGGGGGGGGATATGTTAATATTTTTCTATGTTGTTTCATTATACCTGCTTACGTACATTTTATTTACCACATTAAAACACCAGCATTTAAAAACGTCTCGGTGCAGTTTCTTTAACACCACACCAGAATGATTTTGAAAGTATTTATTTAGTAAAATATTTAAACAAAAGTACATAAAATTACATAATGCTGAAAAAAATGTGTAACCTTTTTTGCTTTTTCGGTTAGGATTAAATGAACTTAAGTTGTACCGTGACCATTACAAATGCAATGGAATGAAGTAAATATTAAATAAAAGTGCACACAGGAAATTGAATACAGATTTGAAACGTCATAGGCTAAATTCATCCTCAGTTTTCATGATCATGTAACAGGCCGTTTTGTAAACGATTACAAAACTGGAATGACGTACCAAACTTTAACACTTTTTGCTTTATGGCAGAAACACTGATATTGGGAATAGGATTGATATATACAAATAAATAAAGTTGCATTAGTCCTTTTAATTTTTCCTCGTCTTCACAGGTCTAGCTTGCGAAGGCTCATTCTGCTAAAAGAGTCTCTGAAAGAAAGAAAAACTTTAATGTTAGGAGAGGATAAAGTTCTCGTGAGGACAAAAATGTTTACACAAAAACCTTCCCACGACTTAACTACCTGGTCAGGCTGTCCGTTTGCTGCTTGTTAAAATGGAAAGAAGGAAGTTAAATATTGATAAACACACCTGTAAAGGGATGATCATCTAAACAGCGGTTACGTAAACAAGTATCACATTATTACTGCTGAGTCACCTAGGTAGGCATAACGATAAGTCACACTAACTAGGTTTGATCTTAGCACTGATTTGATTGCAAAGGTTTTAATACAACAATTTAATTAAACTATTCTTGAAAGAATTTGATTTTGGAATAATATTTGATTTGGAAAACTGAATCAACACAAGGCAACATCTGCAGGTAGATTTAAGGGATTTTGTGACTTAAAATCTTGGAATTTCAGGAAAATCAAATTAAGTGTCAAATTCATCAGAATCACAATTAAGCAGAAAACAATTGACCAATGTCTCAAACAGTCTTAAATCTGTCAGGTGAGTAATCAGTTTTTTTAGGTAGTTAGTAATCAGTAGTTAGGTAGTTAAATAATCAGGTCACATTGGAGTCTTACCTGTGGGAGTTGACCTGTAACACAGGTTTGTAAAGCTGTGGGATTTTCCTGTTAATGAGAGGCTGCAGAGCTTCTTTAAGCCTGTGATAGTTCCTCTCCAGCTCCCTCTGGTACTCTTTCTGGTCTGGCCCAATCAGACACTTGTTTTTGCGAAGGGCATCTTCACATCTGGGGAGGTTTCAACAGGAAAAAATTCAGCCCAGTCTTTAACAGTGGCTATATATTTACATTCCAATAGCTGGATTTAATAGAACTCCAATCTTGTGGTCCATATATGGTTCATGCTGTATTGTATAATCTTGATTCTAACCTCTTGGTGAAATCTTTGAAGCACAGTCGTAGTTTATTATGGTGCCTGTAAAGTTTGGGATCGTTTGGGATCTCGGACAGAAATACCTGGGCCACCTCGAGAGGACCCTACAGAGACACATACAGTACATGTATTAGTTGGTCTTTCAGACAGTTTTTTCACTGGACCACCAGGCAGCTTCGTCTGATATTTGGCAATGCAATAACCTCAAATAGACATTTATGACAAGATTAACATAACTAACCAAAATGACATTATTAAGTAGCAATGCTCAACAAGTCACCTGGTTGACAGTGGTGCCCACAGACCCCTGCAGAACCATCTGCAGCATTTTGGCATCAGATGGGTCCTGGTGAGTGGCAAAAGCCAACTCCTGCGTCTTCTTCTGCATATCTTCAATGGCTACTTCAATGGGTGTGGAGATGATCTGAACATTATGCAAAACCATAACAATGTTGAAGAACATGCTCTTGACATCTTTACTGTATAATAATGGTACAGTATCAGATGGTACTTGTTATATACAATGGTACTACATGAATAACTACCATAGTCTTATTCATAAGACACAGTACTCCAAGATACTCCAAAAAACTGCCATGGTACTACCATGATACAGATCCAAAGAACCATTGCAGTACTATGATACTTTTTTTCGTGTAAACAATTTACGCAATTTGAACTACTATAAGTTCTTAATTATAATTTAGTATTAATATACAAAGAAACTTTTACCTCTTCTTTGTGAATGATGTTGATGCGGGTCTTGATGTACGGGAAAGCATGGGAGGTAGTGAGAATGGTCTTTCGTTTAAACTGTTCGTGCAGGTCACCATGCGCTCGTCCATCGAGCGTAAACGGCGTGCAATAGACAAACCGCCTCAGGTTGTAGTTCTTATCGAAGTACGTGATTCGATCCTTCATTTCATAAGTGTCAAAATATGGTTCAACATATGTGATCTGAATGAAAGCCTGTATCAGAAACAATCATTTCCACACAATTAATATTTGTAATGACTAAGGTTGCAAAAACGTTAGGGTCAAAACATGAGTAGAAAACGCACCTTATTTGGATCCAGTTTACACTTGTCAACCGGATTTGAGTCTTTAATGACTTCCACCTGATCTTCCCCAAACCTTTCCCCATAGAAATTCTGTAAAATTGAGAGAGAGAATATGTGGCCAAAAAAAGTCCCATATTTACTTTTGCACAAACTTCTTGTCTTGTACCTCAAGCCGGTGTGAGATTTCCGCCAGTTTGGTGATCGCCGGCTCCTTGTAAACATACTCCTGCTCGTCCAAATCACCAAATTTGGAACCGTAAAATCCAACTCTGAAGTAGGTGCCAAACATTCGCTTTCCAACCTAAGAGAAACAAAGTTGCAAATAATTACAAATCTGCAATGACTTAAAACTGCAACTTCAAAGCTATCCATCTAAAACAAGTATATAAAACAGTAATTCTGTTACTTAACATATGTCACGAGTTTACATTCTAAAAGATTTACTCATTAGGAAAGGTAAACTTCAATGAAGCACAAAACACTTTCTTTTGCCAGTGTTATCAAGTGAAAACAGTAATGTAAACATCGTCTGGTACGGTTACACAACCTGCATTTATCATTGGCTATGATGATACAGATTTAAACAGAGAAAAACTAATATTTGACATACTAAAATAGAATCACACTGATGTTATGACTGTCTACCATAATGATGTATCTTATAGGCAAAAACAGCAGTAAGACTCAATTGCTTGGTATTATGCTAACCTGATGCTTATACCTGTAAACACTGAGGACGTATTTATGTACCACTTACCATTGTCATATTTGTTGGCATGTATATTTAGTTACCCATTTGACTGTGCTATGTTGACTCTAATACAGTTGTTAAAACTTTTGTTGTAATAAATTGTTACAAATGTTATCCTTTTTAATAATAAAGTATGCAGTTGTTGAGAAGCAAGCAAAAATCTCGATGACAGACACAAAGCCTGAGACAGTTTGAGTCAAGCTTAAGGATAGTTTGAGATCTTAATCTGAGACTAAGATATCAGTAGCAAAAACAGAGAAAACCTGCAGTTTTAATCAGTAAACAATTGCATTCAGAGGAAGAAAGAGAGAACAGAGCAAAGGAGATTTGGGTTGTAACGTTCCTCAGGAAAACATGAAGTTGCTGCCGTAGGCTACGAATAAAAAACGTCATGGAAAAGAATAATGTACTGGTTCAACAGGACAGGCCTTAAAAGTACAATAAGACAAATAAAACGTTTGGGTGTGTATGTACAGGACCGGGTAGTTTTGAAGTGCTCTAGAGACAGAAAGTAAAGTGTCAATCAAGCGCAGGAGAGGGCTGAACCAACGCGTACCAACCACAGAGCCAATTGTGCTTACGTTGTTTTAACGTTCTTGCTTCCAACAAAGAGTTTGGAATTCAGTCACTGCCTATCAAGGCATTCCAAAAGTACAATTTCCATGAAAATTGGTTGTATTCATACATGAACTTTCTGTACAACCACATACCACCGATACAAAACCATTATAACTTTAGTTCAGGCTACAAAGAGCTTTATTTTAAACGCATATAATTGTCAGTTATTGGTTGTCTGAGTTGGCTCCGCCCCTTCTCTGGTTCATTACGATGAGTATCATAAACGCTACAGAAATAAACCTGAATACTATTAACTTACCACAAGACATAATAATTAAAGTGGGTAGAGGAGGGATCAGCAACCGGGAAATTAAAAAGAAGAGAACAGAACATATTTTAATCAGGAAACTCTTTAAAAGACTAACAAAACACACATACACACATAACAAACAACACAAAAAGCTCAACAATACACATGCAAATAGGGATAGATGCAGAAAAAAAGTGCACTATAAAAACTATTAAATGGACAGTTTAGAGATGCATTCCTGGTGTAATGATGCAATACATTAAGTGTGTCAAATACAAAACAGTTGTTGAGTCATTGTCATGCAACAGTCCATGTGAGAGTGAGATTAATGCTAGTTTGCACACACATTTGGTGCAAATGAGAACTCAGGGATCGATTTATAGTTCTGAAGAAAACGTTCATTAAAAGAGAAGTTTATCTGGAGCTTGTGAATGTTTTAATGTTTTGAATTGATGATCATCATGTACGTGCCCTATTCAGTACACAACGATATTGTAACGCTCTCTTGTGTGATGTTGGGCAATCCTGAAAACTTTCACAGTATTATATTGTATTATATTCATAATGAATGATTGGTTATTGAAACTATTTCATGGTCTTCTTCTTTGGTCAGTTATGTAGGCCACACCTCTTGCTTAAATCAAACCCTGTGTCGACACAGATGGCAGTGCTGAGGAAACACAGAAATGGAGTGAGAGAGACAAATGAAGAAGTGAAATGACGCATTCATGAGTAAATCTGGTCATTAGTGTCACACAGTGGCTCCCATGCATGGCCTGTCAAAACTGACAATGTTAAAAATGCTTCTTAAGAAAGAGGAAGATGGTAAAATTGAGGGACGCTGCCCATCGACAGCATGTTAAGAGATGGAGGGATGGACGAAGAAACAATAACGTCTGTAAAAAGGTTAATGGGTCAAATTCACAGCAAGAGTCGTGATAAACGGCCATAGCATTAACCATGAAGTTCAGCACCTACCTCCCAGCCTGTGCTCTGTGTGACAGAAAGAATACAGCACAAATCAACAAACACAGGTCACGCCCCTTCAGAAGTACTGACTCACATGCTAACTGCAAAGCACTATGGGAAATACTGATACTTGTTTCCTTGACACACTTGCAGGGTGTTGCATTGTGCTACTAAAGCCTGTAAAGTCCTGTTGTCTTTTGATGGGTACTGTAAGCATGCTGTTTCAGTATGTGTTTAGGACCCAAAACAATAGGAACCCCTTTAAAAATAAGCATTTACCTGGTGCACAATTTTGGCAAAGGCTTCCTGAAGTTTACCATGAATAGTGGCTAGCTTCTTAGCATCTCTGTTGGCCTCATGTATAGGGATAAGTACTTTATAGACCTCGTTCACTGCTTCGTACATACCAGCCTAAAGACAAAGAAATTGTTATTTATTTCACATGAAACTCAAAAGCAGAATTTTGGTTGAAAGCTTTAAGCAGCTGTTGCCATATTAAAACAGTTCATGATGACATGGATCAGCTTATTAGCAAAGACAGTCATGAACTGAGCTAAGTGTCAGTCAGAGTACAAAACTACAGTGCAGTTCTCAATGCCAGCATTAAGAACCACTGATATAGTAAATAAGTCACCATAGAAAAAGAGGCTGCAGCCTGTTCCAGCAACCCCACCAAGCCAGCCTCAGTGAAGTACTTTCCCGAGCAGATACCCTCCTCGTCTGGGGACACTACGTCATCTGACACTGCCGATTCCTCCAGCACATTAGATGAGATGTTCTGTGGCACGAAGGTAGGAAATACCTCATGAATATATTACATAAATGATTGACACATTGTTATTTGTGTGATTGCGTGCAACAGAAACCTGAAAAGTGACACATCCCACAGGCAGGTACTTGCGGTCCTCCAGCATGCTGAGGTATTCAGCCACCAGGGCGGCGCTGTGCACCAAGCACTGGGCTGCCTCTGCGTGGTTATTTCTCTCAGAGTGCTTCCCTGCCATGTTTTGCAGCCAGGTCAGTCGCAGGTCGGGGGATGTCTGATAGCCCTTTGCAATCCTACAAAAAAAAACCAGACTATTAATATATCTAGAGCATTACATTACATTATACACTAGAGTAATCAATGAATTGTGAAGGTATTTTCCATAAAATTTTATTAAGTTTGCATTAGGTTTTTATGGCTCTTCACATAAACATTATGGTGGAATAATTATTTGTGAAATCACTTTAGATATTTCATCAGTAAGCCTACACTAAATTCTTCTAATAAAACATTTTTATATTAAAGAACACTTTACAATTCTGTCACAATGAACAACTGTTTTTTTGCCTTGAACTGCATAATTCTTCTACTTTTAAGTTACATAGAAAAGTATCAGAGCATAAAAATTTGACAAGAATGACAGATGTAACACAAATGCAACAGAAGCAACAGCACCTGTACATCAGGTCAATGAGCATCTCTGGATCTTCCTGATGTTCCTTCATTTTCACTGTGTCTGACAGAATCATGTGCAGGTTAAACACCAGATCCTGAACCTGAAACCCAAAGCTATAATTACCTCCTCACGTCCAGCACCTAGTGATAGATGCTGAAGAGACATTCATGGACCTCACCTGGTCTGGAAAGGTGGTTTCTCTGAGCTCCAGATCTTCTTCTGCATAGGTCAGGATGGTCTTGAGCGAGCGTCGTAGAAACTCCTCGTTGAAGTTCTGGGACGTTCCCACCAGAGATGAAAGAGACATGGTCACCTGCATTTTGACTCGTGCAAAGTTCTGGAGGAGAAACAACATACACACACACACAAATATTGTTTTTAAATGTACAGTATCACTACAGTCCATGAAGATGCAGTGTGTTAGTGTATCAGTCTCTCACATTTCCGATCTCAAAGTTCTGTCTCATGAGGAGGTAGAGCGAGGCGCTGGCGTGAGCTCTGATGGTGCTGATGCTACTGCTACAGTTTCTCAGGAGACGCAGACACAGATCAGCACACTGCTCTGTCTCTTCCTCAAACAGCAGCTCTGGAAACTACACACACACACACACACACAGACAGACACACAGAAACAAACACACACACACACACACACACAGACAGACAGACACGCACACACACACAGACACACAAACACACACACAGACAGACACACACACAAACACAAACAAACACACACACAGACAGACACACAGACACGCACACAGACACGCACACAGACAGACACACAGACACGCACACAGACAGACACACAGACACGCACACACAGACAGACACACAGACACGCACACACAGACAGACAGACACGCACACACAGACAGACAGACAGACAAACAAACACACACACACACACACAGACAGACAGACAAACAAACACACACACACACACAGACAGACAGACAAACAAACACACAGACAGACAGACAAACAAACACACACACAGACAGACAGACACGCACAGACAGACAGACAGACACGCACAGACAGACACACACACACACAGACATGCGCACACACAGACACACACGCATGCACAAATACACACACGCACGAGGTCACAGTCTAAATCATACATCACTTATTAACAGAATGTTTTCATATGTCATTTCCAATGAAGGTGTATTGTTATCAAATTCTGCATAAAGTGTGTGTGTTTGTGTGTGTTTATGATATGATCAAATAAAACTGCAAAATTATTTTTGCAGTATGTGCAGTGGGTTAAGGTTAGGTAATGTGTAATGACCCAACACAGTGCTGAGTAATATAAGGTAACTACATGGACTTAATATGGGTTGAATTCAGGGTCGGTACTTACTGTAGTCATTACACAATTACTATAGTAAATGCATTTGTACAACAGGAGAGGAAAACACAGTGCTACCAAATGCTGATTTAAACACTAAATGAGTTTATGATGGTTTAACAGACTCAACTCACCTTTGACACGAGGGCTCGCTGTGTAGCAAAGCAGTGTTGCAAATAAAGGGCACTTTGGTTACATGCCATACTGTGTAGCAAGACCTTCAAAACTCCTCCCAGAATACTTTCTTTAGACTCCGTTACTGACACAGTCTGCACAGAGAGGCCATAGTTACAATACACGCCATCTGTATATTCAAATAACGATGTAGTTGTGTTGATGGCTACCTGAACTATTATTTCTAGCGTATCCAATATGATGAGATTAGCTTCGGTTGCCAGGTTACCATCTATAACAGCTTCATGCTCCAGTTCAGCTCTGGTCCTGACAAACAATTTAATGATAAACAGTTTGAATGGCAGAAAACAACAGTGAGGGAAGTTTTAAATGCCACAGCAATATCTAAACAAGCATTTAAAAACAGGTACACAGAGATAGAAGTGTTCTCAGCATACAGACCAAAATGTATCAGACTAACTGGGTTATACGATTGTGCACAGAGGCAGAATTGTACTGGTCTGGAAATATGCAAACATTTCCTAATGGCTTAAAAACCACCTAAAAGAGTCTGTGGCTTTTCACATTTAAATAGCAGGGGTCCCTTTAACCTGCTTGGAATATGATTCATTTAAATACCACAGACAAACTTAAAAGCAGACAGGGTGGTCTGTAGGATTTTGGGAAACATGATATAATACTATATAGCACAGTTAAATAAATAAATTTATGTGCAACTCTGCACCTGGAAATTTTGACTTTGTACATATTTTGTATGATTCAGAAAGCGATATACTTTTTTACTTTAATATCTTGGCTTGACCTAAGTGATTACAGGTTATGATTATGGCTAATTAGCCAACTCTCCAACCAGAGAGGATGGTTAAAAATTCATGCCAGATTCCTCTTAGAGACATACTTGTCAGAACCTCATAATTTACAAGCAGCACCCTACTCCATCCCTACCAGTTAAAACACACACACACACACACACACGTTCGGGGGCAGAATCCTGCTTTCAAACCAAGCCCAAGTAAAGCCAGGAGAACCAGGAGAGCGAGAGAAAGCGAGAGGGACTTTAAATTCAGGTCTAAAGCAGAGCAAAGGTCATTTAAAGCAAAACACACTTCAGAAATGCAATACCTGACTGATCTCTGGCCCCTAAACACACAGTACATGAAAAAACAAGGTCAGATGGGGTTATTTGAAGTCAAATGGTTGATGTTTTTTTCTGTTTAAAGGGAAATATGGGTCAAATTACTAAATAGTCAAATAATTATCACATCAATCTGATCAAATTATGTGTTATGGGATGAAGACAAATGACTAAATATTAACATAAATTCATAACCAATACATAATACAGGAGGAATAAAATTTATGCTGACAGCTACTAAATTACTCAAGAGGTAACTGCTGTTTTTCTAAATAAATAAGGGCAAAATTATTATTAAAGTCAATATGAATTTTTTACTTTCTTAATGCACAATCCTGATTTAACTGTATTTTGATTCGTCGGTGAATGTTTTTCCAAAAACAAAAATGCTCTTCCTGTAAAATGACTTTCCTATTTTGCTGGTTACTTAGGCCACGCCCATTAGACAAATATTAACCAATAAGCTAGTTGGTATGAAATAAGATCTTATGAAATAAGTTCATACTTGTCCATCTTTTCGCTAGTTTGACGCCAATGGGTCATGTCCTTTCTCCAGCGCAGGTTCTCCTGACTTCCAAAAGCACTGCCTGATGGACTTCTCTCTGAAGATCAAAACAGCATAGAGTCCATTTAGCATTTTCATCTTTGCATTTAGTGTCTAAATAACCCTGGTTAGATTTACTAACCCAGCTGGCCTCTACTCCGCCGCACCATCTCCTGTCTGGCTCCTATACTGCCCAGGATGGCCTCCTCCAACTTTGCCTTCATGTCTTTAGATTTCTTAAAGGTTAGACTGTTCATACGTTCAAAAGCCTTCTTGCCCTGCATGAACAAAAAATGGGCCTTTTTGTATGAGGTGGATGGACAGAAAGACACAAAAACGAATTATGACACTCAGAAGGTGAAGCGAAATAGATAAGCAGAAGGAAAAATTGTCTTTAGAGCTTCATATGAGCTTGTTTCTTCATATATTTGTGATGCTGTGTGTCTAAAAATGTGTTTTGTACTTATAAGCAGACTAGGTGACAATCGCTATGTAGTGACTAATGAATTATTAGCTCTGATGAAAGCTTGCTCAGATCTGAAGTCTATTCAAACCTTGTATTCAAAGCAGGAGACACAGAGGTAGAGCAGGTCCAGCAGACGGTTGAGCTGGGAGACGGACAGATCAGTGAACCATTTCTGCAGCACCATCTCATCAGCGTTCTTCAGAACCCACAGCAGACAGATGAGCAGACTACGACTGGACTCAGCAGAGAACGAGACGTGCTGGCGGGTGGCCTGGAGAGGAGGATGGATGGATGGATAAATAGAAAAGCAGAGAGTGATAGAAAGTGCAATTAAGTTTCAGTAAAGGTTTGGTATTCTTTCCAATGATACATCTTCCATCTTGTATGAAATCATAAGCTTTGGATTCAAATTGGCTGTAGTAATCTCCTCACTTCAATTGTTCAGTTCAACTCATTTTAGGCTGCTTATGTTTTGCCAGAATAAAAAGGGCAGAGATAAAAACAGGCTTGACTTAAAAGGTGAAGGGTGTTTATGTGCCTGTAATGGCACCAAATGGAAGTGTAAAATATTGACTTTGGTTTCCAACCTGGATCTGAAAGACGAATTTGTCCTATCTAACTCGAATAGAATTGAATTGACAGAATTATCAATAGAATTGGCTGATCTAATGTTGCTGTGTTGGGTTCACTGAGATTAACCCAAACCACACAAAGACAATCAACCTACCAATTTAATTTCTTATTAAATGGAAAAATATAAGACTTCATCTTTAAATGTGTTCTCTGAGAACAGGGAGGTAACACTACCTGTGGATTGAGCAGAAAACTACTAGGCCGTGACATCTGTGGAACAGAGGTTCCTGCTATTGCCATGGCAACAGTCTGGCTGATCATACTGT
>JAZGTK010013009.1:0-14559 GCA_036877625.1 Ambastaia sidthimunki | reverse complement strand
TGAACTCACCCCTCTGTTTTTTATTTTTTTTTACAGTTATCAGTCCTAATTTTTTGTTTGAGAAATCACAGACAAACTAACAGCCGGAATAAAAACACATTTTCTCCTCAAGTGCGTTACAGCCACCTGCATTTACTGCGACTGTGAGAAACATTAAACAAGCCACAATTTCTGCTGAATGTTTGTTTACATCGTTGATTCTTGTGCATCTAAGGTACGACGGCGGCGTTGCTGTTGTTATTTTTAACAGAAACTCTTTTAAAGAGACGTGTCATGACTGGAGAGGGTGGGGAAGGGCGTAGGCTCCTGGAATCCCAAAACTGTTTTCTTCTTTCCTTGCCAGCAGCACTGTTTATAAAAGTGTGTTTGTTTTGCCCTCCGTTGCGTGAACAGTTCGTGAAGCTAAATCATGTTTTCATCTTTATCGTATTAGCTCTGGATGGACACTTCCTGTTTATTGTTTTAAACTTCCTGTGGGCCAGTACACTAATGGCACAGTTGGTTAATAACAGATGTGGTGGTTTTGATTAATTCATGGGTACCTCAGATTAACATTCATGCAATGTTTATTTCAGCTGCCTAAAGACAAAAGGAACTTAATCCACCTAATCTGGACACACACACTGTACTTCAACATATTTACGTGTCATTAATAGCACGATTCTTTTCCTCCAGACGTTCTTAAACTCCCTCAGTTAGATTCACATGACCACATCATTTCACCACAAAGGTCAAAAGGTCAGAGGTCAGGTCACCTCCCTCCTTTCCAGGGTCCCACATGCCAGCTAGAATGGCCGGTCTCTTATTAATAGACTTGCAATGAAACCCACAAGGTTCAACCACAAGACCGGATACACAAGGTCCTTAGAGACATGTCTGGCCAAAAACCCACCACATCTTTCTGTCACACAACAGAAATGTGTTACTGATGTTGCTTTTCACTGTAGTTTCTGTAGAACAACAGTTACTGTAAACTTATAGTTGTCTTATAGTAACATATAGCTCAGAAACTGTAATACACTTCAGACATGCCTCCACATGTGGCTCAAAATATGGAAAATATAACAGAAAAATAACACAGAGTTAATAAGAGACTGAATCACATCCTCACTGCGTCAGAGGAAACATTAGCTTGTTTCAAATCACTTCATGTTGATGCTTGACATGAAATGAAAGTTAATGTTTGGAAAAGCTTTAATATCTGTATTCTGGTTAATGTCAGTCTTATAGAAAGTGTCTTTATTTCACCACAGCTGCTTATTCAACACACAGAAAGTGAATACAGTGACATTGATTTATTTTGCCAACTTGACCTTCACAGTTGAATGTGATTCAAAATTCAAAACTTTTTCCCATGAATGCAGTTTTTTTCTTATACACCCACTTATTGAAACTAAGGATATTACAGAAAAATGCCCTGAAATGAATTATAACGCGAAGGCACAGAACATATTAATGCATAAACATTTTTGGAATATAAATATATATATATATATCCCAAAAAAACTGCTCCAAAACAAGATGTATATAATATCACACAGGTTATCATACTATAACTATACCATATATAACCCACAAAACACAGAGTTCTGCAGGTATAATGTAGTTTAATAAACATGTTAGAAGGTGTTTAGTTGGGTAACAGTACCTGGTGTTTGTGCACCTCTGCAGGTTCTGGAAATCACTCAGTGCTGGAGTCTGTGGGGTCACGAGGGTCTTCCTGAGGAGTCTCCTGGGGAAGCTGGCGCAGATTGATGAT
The DNA here is from genome assembly GCA_036877625.1 of Ambastaia sidthimunki. Classification (NCBI taxonomy): domain Eukaryota; kingdom Metazoa; phylum Chordata; class Actinopteri; order Cypriniformes; family Botiidae; genus Ambastaia; species Ambastaia sidthimunki. The sequence continues at coordinate 12,800 of JAZGTK010013009.1, read as the reverse complement.
GTCAGCGATGGCCGTCTTCAGCAGGATCTCCAGCACCTCCTCACTGCTCCCCAACACACTCACTTAACCATTCAATTAACCTCCACCAGCCTGGAATAGAGATTCACACCATCAAAACCAATGATCCAGTCTAATCTGTGCTTGAAGCTAAAGTATCTCCCCAGTGCAAAGTTTTGCTAGCGTCTTTGCTAATATCTCACATCCAGTAAGGTACCGATGATTTGTGAGTGCTTAAGAGTGCCAGGTGAAGACAAAGAGACAAAACTTCTTGTGAATAACACACAGCATTCATAACATTAATAAACTCCAGGCCTTAATATGCTCTGAAAGCTTAATGGATCTTATGAAAAACTGAAAACAGCTTTCATTTAACACCTAGTCATCTTGGAAATAAGAAAATAACATTAACCTTTACATTTTTTCACAGACTGTTTATTCACAGACTGTAAAAAGTGTTTTGCCAAATGTTTGGCAATTAGTTACCAACACACAAGTTCCCAGTGGGTTCATACAGCATGCCAATTTACACATTTATGTGTTTGCATGTACAGTATATGGTTAGATTTTGAGCTCACAACGTTTAAACTGCCTTTATGTCCCCTTATATGCCCTTATATAAAATCCTTATATTCTTGTTTTTGATCTGCTCCTCTCCTTGTGTTCAGCCATCCAAGTTTTACATTTCAGTGTTTTCCTGTTATTCCCACTGCCTCCTACAAATTTCCATAGCAACGGAGGAAAAAACACCAGGAGTGATGGAACCTCTGTGATCCTCTCTGCTCTGGAAACTTCAGGACGTCTCTTGGCTTGTTTTACAAGAGGCCAATTAGAGGCTTAATTCATCCAAACATCTTCTGCACTGAGTTGACCTCTTTTATTCTCACATTCTTTCACATCTCAATTGTTTTTTAAAACAGTGACCCAAAGCTTCTAGTTGATGGAACATAGTCATTTTGATGCAATTATAATAAACAGGAATCAAAAATGATAAGGTGTCATGAAATTGGCTCAAACATCTGGTGTGGTACAAGTCTAATGTCATACAATAGCTTAGTACACAGAACAGATCCAAAGTTATCAATCAATAAATTGAACCAAATCTTCCCATTTGTGTTACACAGTGTAACAAAAGGGTTTAAAACAACATAAGGGTCAACAACATCAAAACAATGTCCTTTTTATGTTAAATGTTTTCATATGTTTTCAGAAAACAATCTTTAAAACTTACATGGTTTTTAAACCAATAATGTTACCTGTCATTCAGACACAGGCTGATGCCCTGAGCCTACAGCATCATCAGATTCTGACCCTTCACTCTGCATGCAGAGAAACCCCTCAGTGCTTCCTTTCATCTGTGTGGCCATGAGTATGACAGGACTGCAGTGAGTCAGAGTTGTGCTCTTCCTCTCTGCTCTCTCCTGCAGAAAAAACAGCATCAAACACGGAGAATGTCCGGCGGCACTCCACAATAAAACAACACCCTGCTTTAAACCACAGAGCCACACAATCTGTCCTTGAAAGCACAGCTCTGACTGTGTGAAGAGTCCCAGCTCACACTCTTCTCTGCTGCAGAGAAAGTGAGCTGTTATTAATGAGTCAGCATCTTTAACCTAAAAACCCTTCGTAACGTTTTTAAAGGCTTGTCTTGATAAAATGTTATGCCTGTAAGATGTCACTTATATAAAGTAATTCTTTCTTACATCTTTCAGATACGATTACAGGTCAGACGATGTCTTTTAACACAGTATGTACTTTAAAGAGTGGTAGACTTAAAGTTTGCCAATAAATTCTCAACTGTACATTCCACTTTGATGTAGAGTTGAAATATATGAAATATTCAGGACAGTATTTAAGTCAATATGTTGTTGCAGAGTATATAACAATATCTGTCAGATTTTTTTAAATGGTTCAACACAGGTAAACACAACACCCCCAAAACTGCATGCTGAGACAAAGACTGAATACAGGAAGTGAGACAGATGTAGAGTGATTGAGTTTCTCTGAACACACAGCAGAAAACAGAGGTGAGGTCTCAACGTTCCTGCCGTGTGAAAGCCCTGCGGCCAAAACTATTGATTTTCTCCCCAGACGGCTCGCTCACACAGGAAACCCCCCTGAGGAAAGGGCCTTTATCACCCCTCCGTTTGAATTCCACCAAGCAGGATGCATAACCAAAAAAAACCATTTTAAATATTAGCTGTGTTTACCTAAGAGACCCAAACAAGAGGGCAGGAATTAATTAGCTTAGTCAACTATCATTTGTGGTCCACCAAATGTGGTCCAACCCTCACATTAACCTGGTGATGGACCGAGATGAGGGACTAGTTACAAAGGCAATATTGGCCACAGAGTTAATGGAAACTGGAGAACAAGATGAACAATGGAAATAATTTGACGAATGGTCTTTTAAACCGTAGGGGTTTGGGAGTTGCTGCATGAAAAACAATCGTTTGAGAAATGGGCACACCTTCAGAAATCCCCTCACTTCAGTGAGATAAGAGAGGAAGTCATGCCAAGTTCTGGATTGTAAGACTAATTCGCATGAGAAAGGGTTGAGGACTCAGTATGGCTGCTATTAATGGCTTATGTGAGGACCTGTCAGTTAGCGTAATGGATTCGTAGGGCTCCAGTGTGCAACGCTGCATGCAGTAAAATGGCAACCTCAGAATGGACCATAAATCCCTAAAAGAGCCATAAGCTGCCACAACTATTAGCACAGCTTTTAGCCAGCAGTGCAGCTCAACACAGTGACCGCCACAACATCAGGACCAATCAAAATGAGCCCCACCACTGAGAGCTCTTGTGATTGGCTGCAACTGCTGTATCTCCATACTATCTCCATACTATCTTTCCCATGAGAATACTATCTTTAATATCTTTCCCATGGGCCCTAATAAAACAAAATCTAGGTGTAAAACTAAAATCTGAGGCATATTAATAATCAAATGAAAAAGAGAAGTTGAAATAGTTTTGCTGGGGGAAAGGGATGCCATATTATTTTGAGGGGTTTTCCCCTTAAGTTCTCTAAATTGAGACTTCACTTTCAAAGAATATTTACTCCGTTTTCACTCTAACTTCTCCCTCCCACTTCCTGCCTTTGCTGGTGGCGTCAAAGGAACGTAGAGATTACAGATGATGAAATATTTCCTTATTGTCAGATAATCTCAGGAAAATAAATGGCAGGCTGCTCTTTATTAGAGCCGAGCTTACATTAGTTCCCAGACTGCAGAGTCCTGACCTGTGCCTTTTCCCTGATTAGGTCATATGACAAACATTAGCACCACTGATTCTTTCCCACCAGCGCAGCACCTAAAGACTGTGGCCTGAGGGCAGCAACATGACACTCTCTTTTCCACCAAAGCTCCAGTCGGCATGTGTCCTTTCATGGCACCTCATTAGGTCTCTACTGACGAGATGAAAGAGTCGCTTAAAGCAGGAATGAGGTGGGAAGAAACAACACTATGGCCACAACGCAGATAGTTTTACACTCTGTGTGTCAAGCTAGTTCCAGATCAGCATTTCATGTCATCCTGGGTTTTGAAAAATGACTAGCATAGATTCCAATGGCTCACTTATGTGGCTGTAGATTAAAGTATGAGACTCAAGTATGTTAGAATACATTGGAAGAAAAATCTATAAAACTTTAGTGCTTCATGTCGATTAACTGCATCCATTTTTCCCTCAAATGTTTTTGTACGTTCCTCCAAGTGCCTGCATACTGGGAAAGCCAAGACTGTCATGCTCACATTAGTACCATATGTTCAGCCTCATTAAAATGTGGCCTCAGATATTAACCACCGGCCTGCTTTCATATGTCAACACTGTATCATTTTATACTGCAGCAGAGAACCTCAAGAAACTTATGTCAGATCAGGAGATTTCTGTCTCACCTTGGCCTGGATCTTCTCCAGAGCTGCAAGCAGGTGAGCCACCTGCTGGTTGAGATGGACCATCATGATCTTTTCTATATACCCCTGGCAGTTGAGTCTCATCTTCTCCAGCAGCTGGACTTCTGCTTGCCTGAGGAGTAAACAGACACAAGCTGCTCTTTTGAGCTCCGTTCTGGATCAGAACGCCAATCTGAGGAGATATCCAATGTTCTGTCACTTCATATCAAAGATTAGGCCTCTTATCATTTTAAGACTCAATCTTGGAAAGGTTTAAACGGCCTAAACACATTTCGTCCCTCTCACGTTCTCAGACTTAAATATCTTAGATTAATGTCATCCAAAAACACTGAAGCTTGAAAGATTTGTTTGCATTTTGCAGGAGAAATAGCCAAGCGTTTGAAAGACATAGTGAAGCAGAAAACAATAAGCACTTCAAGTGAAGTGGCTTATCAGCTAATACATGAGAAGCTGGACACATTGATTCATGATGTTATTTTCAAACACTTGTGTCCATTCCTGCTTTCAATCTATTTGCTCAAAAATATGTCAGAATAAATCAAGGGCCGTAACGCTGAGAAAAAGCAGGAAACTACTGGGTGAGACCCACACTGGCCTTTAAACACCCTCTCTTTATTTGTACACCTCATAAATTAAACAGGTACACAATCCTGCTTTACACACTTTACTGTTTGCACATTATAAGACTGAGAACTGTATTTGTATTTTTGCATTTGTAAATACATTTTACACAGTTGATGTTTAAAAGATATTTTTAGGTTTATAAATTCCTGTATGTTTTTCTTCCAGTAACACAAACAGAGGTGGAAAAGTGAATGATTTTACTGTGTTTTAATCAATGCAGGCATGTGTTGTATTTTTAGCAGTACATACCACAACCACCATGTTAGTGAAGAACATTAAACCATAACACTGGCATGATGGGTCCAGTCACATTAGAGATACGGTAACAGAAAGGAGGTGGACCGGACCGCAGCTTTCTCAGAACTCTGGGAAATTACGAAAGACCTGCAGACTTCCCGCTGCTGTCATCCAAAGCAACCCAAAGCCCGGACGCCACAGAAAAATAAACTAAACTAACTGTAAATAGAGCATCAAAAATGACCAGACACAAACTCTCTCTACAACGAGGAAACTGCACTCAGGGCATCCAAGACCAGCTCATGGGTCATTGTTGGTTCTTCCAGGCTTCCTTCTGGAAGAGTAACACATCATTATCCATAAAGACCAATGGATTAATAAACACTTCCTTCCACTGTAATTCCCTGTGATAATCCCATATAACTGTCCAACTCTTCTGTGTTATCCTGCGGATCAGTACAGTTTGTTCTGTTAAAACTCCAATGGGAATTGCTTTTCTGAGCCACAGGTTTCCTTGCTAAACTCTAATGGGAATCTTGAACAACATGTTTCAGTTTATGAGTAAAACAAGGTCTGCGGCTTTATTCCACAACATAAATTACACACAGTCACATCTCAAACACAGATTTTAAAACCATTGTGTGTTTTAAAAAAACAACAACTGTTTATACATATAAAGTACAACCATCATAAAGCTGTAAGTTTATGTCTGTGACGATCATTGTAGTCCTTATGTGGCAACTTGTCAACAATATACATTTTAAAAAGTTAAAATGGTTTTAAAATCCACATTTACTACGTAAATTGAAAACTGCTATTCTAAATCCCAAGAAATTCACACTAGGAACTAGTTTTCTGGTTTGGCCTGCCAGATTCACCAATTTGCCCGATCATCATACCTGAACATCATAATTTAAATGAACACATCTATTGTACTGTATTTCAGTGCCTGTATAAGGATGTTTTAAAGAAAAGCCATCTGTTGGTTCAGCTCTCGAATTTTTCCAGCATTGTATAGATTCTTGCTCTGAATATCATCAGCAGTACAAAAACTGGCCTCTGCAGAATCTGGACCATTTTTTGTTTCCTGAAAGGCTAAAGTTGAATTTTAAAACACATTTAGCAAGATGTGATATTTGCTTTTGTTTCTCCATTGAAATACCTCCCCAGAATTGCTCTACAGCTTGATTCTGTCCACCGTCCTACACAAGTGAAGCTCCATTAGTCTGGTCTCTGAAGCAGGCAGATCTCCAGGCAGCAGCTCAGGGGAGAACTCCTCTAAAACACGTGGAAAAATACAGACGGCATGTCAAAGTAAATTCACTGTATAAATTCCAGAGCACTTATAACCCACAAGCCATATATGATTCTCTCCAAACACAAGACTGAATCGCTCTTCTTTTCCAAAGATGACAAAAGTTAAAACCCTAAAAATACTACAATAAATTGCCTGTACGTTGGACTGGTCTCCTTTGAATTATTTTCCTACAAGATTCAGATCTCAAACATTTAAATCAAGCAGCATATATACATTTATATGTTCCGTATGTGAGATCTTCTTTGCTCTGTAGTTTGAAATGATCTTTGTCCTCATTTATTTCCAGCATCTTCAGACACTCCATCACCCTCGGCACACTCACGTCTGAACGTCCACAGATGAACCATTCCGTCTGATGCTGAAACACAATGAATTCATAGTGTCAGAACTGTAAAAGAAAAAGTATCCTACAAATCACAGAAAATCTGGATAAAATCTGTGTCTGATACCCAGGAGGGGATCAGTCTCTGGGTGGTGGGTTTGGTGGGTGTAACTCTCTCTTTCCTCCAGGTGGGACGCTTGAAGGCTCTCCAGGGTGTTGAGGTTAACAGAGGCGATGTGAGATCCATTAAGCTTTGCCTCTGTAAAGTTTGATCCACCCAAAGCCACAGCGTTATTATTATTATTAATATCTTTTCAAACTGTTGCTTCTGATCAATAACACTAATTGATCTTCATAATAGCTCTTTATTGGTTTGAATACTGTACAAATATATTCTGCAAATCATTAGACAGAAACAGTGTAAGTCTCTGTTGTGTCATATTAGCTAGTAAATGATGTTTTTTTAGGTTGATGCATGGAAATATTTTTTTAAAGTGGTGCAATAACTTACAAGTGAAAATGAGTAAAACATAATCAGGACAGTTACTGGTTTGCGGTCTGTGCTTTTGTCTCTGGGAATGTTTTGTGAATAATAAAAATAAATTAAATTAAAAAGGGTGGAAAAATGACAAAAACAAATGAGCTAACTGTAGTTTACCTCTAATGAAGGGGAGGCATTTCTGTCGACCGATATTACTAAACCACCAGCAGCCCAGCTGCTGTGTTCAGAGTTTTGGCTCTTTGTCCATTACAATCCTGCTACACACAGACACACAGACAGACACACACAACATGTCATGGTTAAAGGTCAAGGTTAAAGGTCATGGTTAAAGGTCATGACTTGTGTGCATGCAGACGAATTCATCAGCTTTAAAAGAACTGCTGCTTGTTGAATTAACACAATGAAAGCATGTTCACAAACAAAACCAATTTAGAACATTCCACCATAAAAGACAGAAAATAAAACCAAGTTCACTAACAGATTTCTCTTAAACCGAAGATTTTCTCTCCTCTTATTATACGCTACATGAGGGTTCTTGCGTATACTGTAAAACTGATGATGTTAACACACACAAATAAAGCTAAAAGTATCATTACTATTGCTGCACATTGTCCAGTTTGGTCCTTTAACTGGGGAATGTAGGATGCTGAGAGATGGAAAAATACGTCAGTCGTTTTCATAAGAGTCATCAAAAACAAATCTGATTTCAAACAAATATACTACTGATTTAAATTACCATCAGAGAACCGCCTGACTAAAGACAGAACAAGACCAAACCAAAACGTTACATCAATATCTAAGAATGAATAGAGATTTTATTTTTCTAGTAGCAATATGTGACAAGGTCACTGCAAATTATTACCAACAGTTATCCTTCCTTGAAGAAGACTCCTCATCTTCTCCCAGGATACAGAGAGGAAGGTGTGACTGGTGTGTGGTAGGATGCTAGTAAATAAATGGACGCATTCATTCATCTTTTTTAAATGTCATATACTTTTAAATCTTTGGAAAATTAGATTATGATGAACACTGATTTGCTAAGCGGTTTTATCTTTTGGTGTGTTAGCGTGTTTAGTATTTGCTTTAGTATCTCTTGACTGCTGGCATCTGTTTCTCAGGTCATCTAAATGAGTAAAATAACACATCAACAAGCTGTCAGAACTTTTGCCTCCTGGGAAGGAAGTTCTGGATGCAGAGAACTTTGTCTGGGTCACTGAGTCCATCTCTGGGAAACAAAACAAGCAGAATTTAACGTTAACATGGGAAAGTTTGGGCCCGATCTGCAGTCTGTACACTTCAGAACACCATATTTGGTGCATTGGGCTGCATGGACCACAGCTGAACGCTTGCTTGGAATTTGTGTCAAATTAATATTGTCAGCCGGAAACAGCTACTTAATCTCTGTATGCCACTGCTGATATTTGATCAAATGATGTTTAGGGAGGAATGAAAGAGTTGTGTTTGTTTTCACATGAGCTCTGTAGCATCAGTCATCACTGATTTATCACGAGTCTGGTCCATATACTCTCAGATTCATGCCAACACACAACACTGAGATTGTGTGAGATGCTGCAAAACTGGGTCGGCAGTGACAGAAAGAACTCGCGAGAGGACCGTCTGACCAGTGGCTTGTTTTAGTGACCGGTGACATGCTGTTTTCCCACAGACATTCTAACATTCCCATAACCACACTGCATACTGTACCCCTCCCCTTCCTTAATACAAAACAAACAAGTGCTGGGGATTGTCACACTGAAATGATGATCTTAAGACATGTCAAGAGCTGATTCATGGTAAAGAGAACAGTACACGTTTAGCATCAGTGCCAGCTTTGTGTGTTTTTTGAGAGAAACCTCTGGCTTACATCAACTGAACAGTCAGTTTCATGCTGTTTGTCAGCATGAATTTTTATATTACACACACCCGAATAGTTGTAGACCTACATCAACTAAATATTAGTTCCACAAGCGCCATCATTTTTTTAATTCAGAGGTGATGAATACAGAACTTACAGGCAACATCTTAATTAGCTCTTTATCACATTCAAAGTGAATCACACACATGAGCTTCAGGCACTGATGATGAAACTATTGTGAAGATTCATCACAAAGCAAAACAGACTCACCCAAATTCTGTTTTGTGAGGTGCAGCAAACTGACTCCAGTATTGAGGCTTCCTGCCAACAGAAACAAAAGAATTCACTGCTTCACAAGAATGAATCATGATTCAAACAAAACCGCCCTCTAATCTTGTACAAATGTGCCAGTGGACTCCCCACAATGCTTTAGAATCAAACCTTGTACCTCGACACCTTGTTTTCATGGGTATTCTGGAAGAGGAGGTACTTGAAAGTTGCTGTGCAGGAAGTAAATGCTGGACTTCTCCGCTTTGATCTTCTTGGCCATTACTTCCTTCTGGGGATCCACCTCTAGATGTTCAGGTGGACCTTCTTAATCATTGATATCACCTTCAGATTCTTCATCTTGTCTGATCTCTCACTCTCCTGCTCTCCGACAGCAGGACTGCCGACACTGTCCACCTGTGCTGCTCTTTTGCCTCAGATCTTCAACAACAATATGGATGCTCTCATCATCCACAGCAGCTTTGAGATTTTGTGAATGTTTCTCACAAGCAGTGCTTCTCACCTGTTCCAAAGCAGGAGCAGCACAAATCTCTGAAGTGCAGTAATGGTGTTTACTTGCCTGGGACGTTGGTTAACCGCAGAGTTTTGCCATGTTTTGTTGTGTCCATCCCTATTTCCTCCTTGTGCTATGATGTTCACCAACAGTCCTTGTGAGCAGTTTCAACCCGGCAGAAACTAAAAGACTAAGGAGATCACAGACATACAAATATGGCCTTTTCACCTCTGTCATCTCAGCCAAGGGTAAACAGACGCTCCAAAGAATCAATACGCCATCCCCTCTCATCGAACCCTTCCAGCAATAACAAATAAACCAAAATAATCCCTCTGTAGGTTGTTGCTCAGCAGTGGCCTGGAAGAGAATAAAATGAGGATTCATGCTTTGGTGCAGATGAACTTGTGGATACAGGAACAAATACACATACAGACACAACTGTGAAATATTTCTTTTTCACAAGCCTGTTTTTGCCTGTGATAATGAAACACTGGTCTAAACAGCTTATAATTTAATACATAATTGTTCACCGGTCAAAACTTTATCTGCAGTCACTAATAAAGATTACCGTACAGGAAATGGACTGTATATCTGCAGGCAACACAATGTAAAGTTAATGCTGATACAAGATAAGGAATCATTATTGTTTATCATTTACATTTCAGTGCCAATAAAGTGTCTGTAACCTCATATCATACTGTTTCAATTCTCACTACCGCCTCTGGGCACAACAAGAACTGAGAACTGTCAACACTGTATGAAGGACTCAACACTGAAGAAACGAGCCGGCAGCTGAGACCCTGATCAAAAACACTGTTGATTTTTACATTCATTTAGATATTTATATTCATTTTTTTCATTCATATTTTTAATTATTAAAGCTCTTTTTTCCCATTTACTTTCATGAATTAATATAAAATCTACTTTATTGCTTGATCATGCAGACCCTGTTTCAACAATAATGCTAATGAAGTTGCTTAACAGGAAACAGCATTTGTCAGAAATCCAGTCAACACAGGCTGAAATGTTTTCCTTTAAAGCTGCAGTAGCTCTTAAACATTTATTAGGTTTGTGCACCTTTTAAAAGCTTTGGCGAAAAAGCTTGACAACGTTTTTCTTTCATCCCCCTCCATCTTTCTAGCTTCCAAAATCCAGCGCAGACATTCACATACCAGACTGTTAAAGACCAGCAGTGCAGCCGAGGTCTCCGGTCAGGAAACAGGGGGTGGGACACCTCCACTCGTTTCTGTAAGCACACAGTATGACGCAGGACAACACACAATGTCAGTCAATCACTTTGAGGAGAACATCTCATTTCTTCAGCATATCTGATATCCAGCAAGCAAAGATTCCCTACAGTTACCACAGTGTGTCAGCAGTGGGTAGATGTTGAACTCTGGGGTGGGGGGGTTCATTTGCATCTTGGCATTCCATATTTTAGGTCTTGTTACTGAAGACACGACAAATGCTTTTAATTTTTTGCTCATTAAAATAGATACGGCATGATATCTTCACCAGATTTCTCAATTTCATCTACATGATATTCAAAAACGAAAACATTCTGCAGAACAGCTGTGAGCTAAACGCTCTCTTTGTGCCTGTTTAATTCTTTCTTCCTCTGTTAAACTTTTTCATCCAAAAGCTTTAGCCAAGAATTCTCCTTCACATGAGAATATTTTGCACAGATCTTTAGTTTTGCACTAGTTTCTCTCATATGAATATAAAGTTGCAGAGAACATTTACAGTAACGGATTGGACAGATAACTTTTATTCTGTTGATGTGACAGACATTGTGGTATATATTTTAGCAGTCCATGCATTCCTTCAGAATGAAACTCACCTGTGTTAGTGGCATTCTCTACCAGTTGAGCTACAGGAAAACCTCAGATAAAAATGTAATCAGTGAACAAAATGGAGGGGCATGACAAATAAAACCAACATTCATCATTTTAAGGGCTGGTTATACATCTTATATAATGAGTTTCTCTTGGGCACTGGTCCTAAATACATGCAATAAATACATTCCTCATGGCAGACGAGAGAGGTACTATTTCCCAACTTTTCTCTTTCGAAGCATGTTTTCTTTGGTTTGACTGCACACACCACCACAGGGAGGGAGACAGAGAGAGAGAGAGCGAGAGAGAGAGATCCAGGAGAAGGCCACAACTCCCAGCCAAGAACAACAGTGAGTTTCAGCAGTGTCAGAATAAGCTCCTCACTGAGGAACTGAACACTCTCCAACATACTGAACATTTCCTGTGCTGCTCATGTTTTTTGGGACACTCTCCTGTTCACCATCACAAAGCATGCTGGTGTATATGGCCACACCCACTTTTGGTTTGGCAAATCCTATTGGTTGTGACTAACTACATGCATCCCCACATTTATCTCTTATATATTAACATCCCAAAAATGTCCATACCATGAGACGAGGTAGCCTAATCTAGCGAAGAGAGTTCCTGAAATTACACTGATACATACATTAGCCATTGAGCGATACAACTAACCAATATTGTTCACCAGCATGACATGAGACTAGTAAGTGGATATCTTATGTTTCTGTTCACAAGTTCACGTAGGAAACAGGTTCAGGCACGAAATGTGACTTGTGCTCTTGGCTAAAATTCTCTTCCTGGACTTAATTACAGAAATAAAGGTGGAGTTGGTCCGGCGTGGGGAAGGAGGTTAAATTTTTCTGTGTGGTAAGCAGCTGTTTATCTTTTGTGTTCTGATCAGAGAGATTAAACAAACATATGCTTCTTTTTCTGGAATTAAATTCCTGTAAATTACTCTGTATAATAAAAACAGTATTTGGATAAAGTGCTGAAAGGAATTGTCTTCAAACATGTCGAGAAATTACAGAATGATTACTGTAACAGCTAAGTGCAAATATTCAGCAGTCAGTTACAAAGTCTAACACATTATATCGGCTGTAATCTGCAGCAGTCTGATTTTTTAAGACCTAAACAACATTTATTTGTGTTCTTCCAGACATCATCCTGTTTGTTAAGAGCTCCTGCCTCCATAACTGCAGCAAATATTTAGAGTTTCCTCTGGTGGCTAAACCGTAATGACTGCGGCACTGAAGACTCCCAAATAATGCAGAGAAAGGAGGCAGAGAAAGGAGGCAGAGAAGACGGAGGGAGGCGTTGACCTTGGAAACCTCTCTCACCTCTCTCCTTCTAAAGCCCTGTGGCTGAAATACCTCATCAGTTTCCCACTGAAGGCTGGAGACCACCAGAGTTTAGCTGCA
>JAZGTK010013008.1:0-14559 GCA_036877625.1 Ambastaia sidthimunki | reverse complement strand
TATATTTGCTATGAATATATATTTTTGCTGTAGTATTTCAGTTGCACCAAACATGTGGTATAACCTCGAAACCTTGGTTCCAATTTTGTTGATAATCTGTCTTGCTTATTATAGATGAAGGTCTATAATTATCAAACTAAATTGATATCAAATATTTCCTTGATACATTTACGTTTAGGAAGGTCGTAGCATCACTAAATAACTAAAGGCTGAGATGATATAAAAAGCTTTTATATGCGTTCCATCCCAAACCTTTGCATAGTTCATTCTATCTACACAAATCATTCACAAATTATGAATCTGACCCCAGATGTCTCGTGCTTGTCTCTTTTCATCACACTGCCAGCATTTTACACTTTGCATCGCTACAAGCTTCATTCACGCAGGAAAAAGGCTGATTTCACAGATAAATAACACACTAGAACTGTTAAACCTTTGTGTTTTAATTACTGTCATTTTTACCTACTTACATTACCTCTCAAAACCTGCAATTGACCAACCCTCTCCAGTTCCGACTGCACTCGTACTTAACTTAAATAAATTTCTTTTGCTATTAAAGACAACAAATCAAAACACCCTTATTTACTCACTTCAACTAAACGCTGCGTGACTCAGTGCACATTATTCTAATGATAAGAAACATACTGTTCATAATCTTTCATCAAAATTTATTAACTTTCTCTGCCTCAGAAATTATTCTTTTTTAGCTGATGTAGGGCCGCACAGGTGTGCAAAAAAACATTAACCAATAATATAATTTCACATAACGTACTTTCATGCAATCAAACCACAATGATAGAATAAGGTTTCTCTCGCTAACATAAGGAAACAGTTGGAAACAAATGCTGTTTTAATGTCTTCAATTACCTCAAATGTCTTTTTACTGTTTAGAAAACATTTGCCTTCTTGCAATACTGAATTTTTTCAAACATACCCAGCAAATCGATTGTATTACAGCAACATTTCGTTTGTACGAGATATTTAGTTCTTAATTTAAAGGGCAAGAAGTATTTACTGGAAGGCAGAAGAAAATGTTTAGCTAGACGTATTAAGAATTGATCAAGAGTGGTTGTAAAGGGCACAGTTTGTGCTTAGCATGTCCAACTGTGCACTTTTAATTTAGCTGAGTTTGGTTTTAAAGAGACAGATGCCAGGTGCCCTTTAAGTCGAACGTGTTTGCCATTTCCTTTACAATGATACAAGCAAATTTAATACCGGCCTCCAGGGCTCACCGCGGCCACAGTTGTGTGGGATGCAGTTAATCTGACTTTGATACAGATTAATGAAATGTCACTTAATTGAGGGAGATTTGCTTGTTGAAAGAGGGTCCAATTTCAGCCCTCGTGTCACATTTAGCCCAGGAGGTGATTGATGGAGCTGACTGTTGACCGTGTTGGACCGGGTCACGTATTAAACACATTTCCACTTTCTCGCCGCTTTCAGCCCAAAGACCTACTTTCCGAACACGCAATAACAAACACTTTTCCCCAGCAGATGAGGCATGCTAAGACGCTATCGCTCTGTCTGTGGTGGGACTTTCTTCTGAGGTAAACCGAGTAGGAAGGAATCACTGAGGTGATTTTTCTCTGAGGAGTTTTGCCATCTTCCTCGTCTGAACAGAGAGACTTTCAACCTGAAGGCTTAAAAACTAGCAGAGAGTTTGAAGCTGTTCTACAAAAGACAGGCCCTGAAGGAGAGCGCTTTACATCTCACTGAATATGTTTACATGAGCATCAATTTTCCAAGTCTGTGTGGCATTCTGGGAATTCAGCTCTTATTATGAATATAACTCCTTTAAATTAGATCGTACATTTCTGCCCATCTGAATATTCAGGCATATCAGTTTCTGATAGATTTTCCTGTGTAAATACACCTATACAAATAACATCTGCTAACCCAAATAACAGGTAACGTTCTCTAAAAGTTCTCTCAAAGTTCAAAAAACGTTTTTGCAGTAACATTAGTGGAACTTTTTTAACGTTACATTTATATATTTACAGAATTTTAAACGTTTGAATAATGTTCTTATAACAAAACAACAATATTAATATAACATCTAAAATACTGGACGTTCCTAGAATGTAAAAGTAAAATTTTAACATTTTGGTTACTTAATGGAAATATTAGAGAAACGTTCTTACAACCTAACAATTGTTAACTGGGTATATCTCTGAGCATATTTACCTGCTGAGTCTGAAATGCATGTAAACGAGCATCTACATCATCCTCGAACCTCCTGCATCTCAACAACAAGGCAAATGTCTCAAATGCATCTTCAGCAGTACAAATGTGTCGCTGTAAAGGCCACGGCAGTGAGTTCAACCCCAAACTCCGGCCCCACTGCTTAAAACCAGACAGAGTAAAAATAGAAGATGAATTAATTTTCAGGGCAAAAGTGAAAAACTGGGGCATGCCGTAATTATGATGAATGAAAAGAGAGCAAATTAAAATCCACAGAAGTCAATGCATTAGACAAGAAGTTGCACTTCTTGATGACTAACAGTAAACGTAAAACTCTCGCTAAACGCTTTTGTACTTTTTGTACTTAAAAAAAACTTTTCTCATTCATAATCCATTTGTCTTCACTAATGTGACGGATTTATGAGTGACATAAGCATAAACATAAAGAAGAGACTTAATTTTATCCACACATCCATCACAAACCCTGAGAAGTGAATGTTTCATACATCTAAAACAGTCAGACCTGAATGTGAGTTTGCTTCAAAACTGCTCACAGTAAATAGCCATTTAACATTATCCAGTAGCTAGCATGGCCTAAAAGAATATAAAGATTTATAAAAACAAAAACAGGCATTAAAAAAATGCATAAATGTAATTGTAAATGTTAAAAATGCTTGTTGACAGAGATCTCTCAGTTATCTTATAAAATAAATATCAACATATGTTTGAGACTTAATCTGAAAACTTTAATGCACAGGTTTTACTTAAACGAGCTTCTAATAGGAATAAAAGTCGACGGTACAGTAATGTTTTTGGTCCGCCTGCACATTCATAAAACTGCACAGTTGGGATTTTGCTGTAAGATTTGTTTATTTCCCACAGGGAAGCTCACTGTTAACTCATCGTTCTTGTTCTCTGAAGGCTGGGCTGCTCGCTCGCTCATTACCATGAATATGCATAAAGGACAATAAAATTCCATATGGAACAACACACAGTAGGCGGCCATTTTGTGAGAGTGCGTGTTTGCATATTAGGAGCAGTTTGTTATGACTAAACACAGCGTGTTGGCGTTCTGCCAGTATACAAGTTTCGTTCGCTCATTGTGATGTTTGCGATCGGACTATGAATAACTCGCTGCAGAGCAATTTACTGATGTCACGCAAAGTCTGTTTAATGTCAGAGAAACAGAGTTAAAAACAGGTAAAATGAGACAACAGATAAATGTACAACGAGAAAACTATTTATCGGAAAGTCCCACTTTACTTGTATTTACTCTAAATAAACTAAACAATCTTCATCACATTTACAGCTAACAGGGAATGTTCTCAGAACGTAATGTAAAAAATGTTAAAATGTTACAGAATTAACAAGTGAATAATGTTTTTATCACCAAGCAATGATGTTATTATAATGTCTAAAACTGACGTTTTGAACATTCCCAAACCTTTAAAATCAACATTTTTAACGTTTTTGTTACTGGATAGAAATGTTACAGAAACGTTTTTAAAATCTAAAATTGCTAGTTAGGCTCATATTCTGCAGGTTAGCTAAGACGACGGGCACAGAGAGAGGGTGTGGATTTGGTGATTACGGCGTTGCCATGGCGATCAGCAGGTCGGTCGGAAGGGGCGGAAAGGAGCCGATGTTTGAAGTGGTAAGTCCTTTCAAAACGCTTTGATCAGGTAGATGTTTGTAGTGGGGCAAAACCTGAAGAACAAACAGAACTTCTGAAAGATCAGCTATCTGTCCAGCAACATTCAGCCTCAGAGAAAACAGAAAAAACCCGCGATAATCACTGACTTTTGAATGCAGTTTACAGAGGGAGAGAGAGAGAGAGAGAGCTCAGTTTGGGTTGAGAGACACTCATTTCACTCTGACACATGTGTGTTTGAAATACAAAGTAACACTTAAGTAACTATCACCATGTGACGTGTTTAAAAATATCAGTAACTTTGTCAAAGTAATGGTGTATAGTTTAGTTTATAAAGGTGTATAGTTTACTTTAGTTTTAGTTTCTAGTGTTATTTACAAAACATGTTGTAATGCCTGTTTTTAAATTAAATATAAATGCAAGGTATTTAATCATTTATTTTAGCTTTTTATTTGCTTAAAATAAAATTTTATTGGATGAATCACATTTAAAGCCCTGTGACCTATCGATGCAGCAAAGTTGCTTGGCAACCATAAACTCGGAAACAACATAAGTAAAAATGTTTTTTACATTTTTGCAAAATCTCTTGACACGTTACATCATGTCGTACCGTCAGCCCTCGTGCATGTTAGTCAAGTTAGATCTGAATTTTCTGGGCACTGAAGGAGTTCATGTGTCTGTGGCTCTGTGTGGGTGTGTGATTGAGTGTGTGCTGGTGACTGTCAGTAGATGCAACTTATTGTGTGTGTGTGTGTTTCTCCATACGCACAGCTCAGCTACACTAAAGCCATTAGATCTGGGTGATAGAGCCAAAAGTACTTTAGTGGTGTAGGTGTGATTCAGAGCCCCAACCTCTTCCATCACAAACCCCCTGGATGAGCAGAGGACAGCAGAAAGCTCAGCAGAGCAGGACAGAGCCAGACGAGGGGCTGGATGTGGGTAAGACACTGATTCAGACAAATGCTCCATTCTCCCCCCGGACAGCCCACCTATGTCCCAAATTCACCCTGATGTTGCATGCCGCCCTCAACGGCAAATCACATCATTCCCCAGCTAAAAATACCCAACAAACACTAGCACAAACAAAACTGGAACATGTTCCCCCCTGACACTTTATAAGGGAACACTACGTACAGTTTAGTGCAGACAGGTTTGCAATTACTGCTTTCACTTGCTCTGGTTTACGGTAAATCGTTGCAGTCTGGCTAGATGGAGCAGAAGCACAGAGTAAAGAATAGCACCCAGCTAACAGAACATTCTCAAGACGTTGGCCAACATTCTCTAAAAGTTCTCTCTCGATCTTGCAGTAACATTAGTAGAACTTTTTTAATGTTATATATTATATATATCAAAATCATTATTCTTAAATTGTTAGTGTAACGCTTTAAAAACATTGCAAAATTAATAAAAGTTTAAATAATGTCTTATTTTTAAATAAATAACTTTATTTTCAGGCAATAAGTTTAATGCAATGTCTAAAAAACTGGACGCTTTAAAGTAACATTTCTAATGTTAATGGAAACGTTAGGGAAACATTCTTACAACCTAAAATTGTTGGCTGGTTAGCGGTCAGCCTGGCTCTCCGCTGGCCTTTTGAGTCTGATCTCAGCACAGAAAACTGAATTGAGGTCTTCTATAATAAACAGCGACTCTTCTTCTCAATAAATATTGCTATATGAGCTCAGTGACTCGTTCTCCTCCACTCTGAGTTTCCAGGGACCCGGGGGTCTACAGAGAATATGGGAGACGCACGCTTTAGGTTGCATAGAAGGAGGCAGATAGGCTAATGTATTATTAAACCCCCAATGTCTGCGTGTTTAATATAATCAGAGGCGAGGAAGACACGCTCTACTTACAGGCCTGCCACCTCATCTCATCCAAACTCTCTTCTCTGCAGCTGTCTCGAATTCGCTGAGGTATCTGCTTGGGAACGTTCTGAGGAGACCACATCTCCACAGCAGAGGGTGGACGGGGGACAGCAGGTATTTTCACAGAGGGAAGAGACAGACGTACATCGAAGTGGTTTACAATAAAGTCAGTGAAAAATCTTAATACAATAACCTCAGACTGAACAAATAATGAATGTTTGAGGACTTGAGTTGAAGAACTGAACAGTTGAGTCACTGAACACATGCAGCAAGTTACATCATAATATTGAAGTTACTTTTCAAAATAGAGAACATGCATTTTTGTTCTATTTACTCACATTATATGACAAATATAATCTTTAACATGAGTTCATGTAGCTCAGTTGGTAGAGCATTGTGGGTTGTGCGTTATGGGTTTAAAGGTTGAGGGTTCGATTCCCAGGGAACACACATACTGATAAAATGTGCTTAAATAGCTTAAATGTACTGTAAGTCACTTTGGATGAAAGCATCTTCCAAATGCATAAATGTAAAATGACTTTAAAACACAACACAGAATTTGGATATTGTCTCAGAGCAGTGAAACATCTGCTTTGTTCTGAAGCTCTCAGGTCTGAAAGTGTGTCAAGTTCAGTCTACAATATATAGCAATGTATAAGGAACAAGCACAAAAGATTCACTTGCTGTCATTGACAAAAAAGTAACGCAAAAGTAACACCCTACTTTCCATAAAGTGACAATGCAGCTTTTTCTAATAAAAATTTCGATATTCTAACACTTAACTTTTTAAAGTAACGTTCCTCAACACTTGCTAATGCCACCAGAGTTTAAGCTGAGCATCTTCAGCCGTGTTCTGTCCCAGAGAGAGCGGCAGTTCTGACACTGATGTGTCCTGAGTGGAGATGAGAGCCTGATTCACGTTAAGACTCGCCACAAAAATATTAATTAAATATTAATAATGAGCCTCGTATGTCAGTGAGATGAGCTGAGGGGTGTTCCCACAGGAAGACCTGTCAATGGAGAGAGACAGAGAGAGAGAGAGAGAGAGAGAGAGAGAGAGAGAGGGAGGATGAAGATGCCCTGACCTTTACTGTCAGTCGAGAGAGAGGGACAGCGATGGTGAAGCACAGAAAGACGCCTCATGGCCTCCTGACTCCTCGTCTTACGCCAGTCATCCTCTGGGACGCATCATTTTGACCTGCTCTGATCCATGACTGTTCTGCTCAACAGCTTTCCACCAATCAGAAGCCAGAAATCCCTCTCACTGCCGAAAACAACACGCAACTATTGCCTGTGAGGGGCAGCAAGTAAAATGAGAGACAAAGTGCTCCGCTTAAAAAAACACTGTTCATATTTTCTGAACTTTGTTGTGCTTGCTGCTTGCTGTAACAAAAAGGACCACAAAGCATTACATTACAATACATAATTTTTTACTTTGAAACAAACTTGTGTGGATGTCATTAATTGTTGTGCCTATTCCAGTAAAGTTCTGTGACCTTCAAAGCACCCACACATAACAAAAGACACACATATTTAGATATGCAGATATCTTAGTTATCCCTGAATAGCACTTCCTCTTTAAGGAGGCAGTTACGGGGGTAATTGTTGAGCTTGGGGGTGTTTCAGTCTCCTCTCACTTCCTCACCAATCACCTCCCATTTATCACAACACTAATGTCACCCTACATGAATAATATCAGTCGTGGTTCTCAGAAGCTTGCAGATTGCAGCAGATGTTTACAACTGTAGATGTTTTGTTCTGTACTGTACAGTTTGTTTGGTTTTACTGCCAAACTAAACACAGTTTTTCTGCGTTTTAAAAATGTGAGTTAATCATTGAAGGCAATTTCTGCAGAGCCAGACAGCAATGAGAAATGTTTTATATTATAATTGGCTAATGATATCAAAAGTCATCAATAGTCCTCAGCATTACAGCAAATTAAGCCAGATTGCTTTTATATTAATTGCGCAACAAATTCAGAAAAAAGCTTCACACCGAATTATCCAAAACCAAATGTGCACTCAACTCAACGTCAAACAGATTCTGACCCTTGTGCTTAAATCATTCTGCTTAGCTGCACAAAATGACATCCACTGAACAGACAGCAGACCATGGGCTTGGTCTCCAGATCCAAAGAAACCCACAAGAACCACAGGAGAACATACAGGATTTAGAGCGCTTCAGGTGGCAGGAACATGTAGCCCTCAATGACAGCTCTCAACACGGGACTTTGTCCTGTGCTGGGACAGGAACCAGGTGTGTGTTTTGCAGTGGGAGAACTGAAGCATGTTTTTCTGTGTGACAAAACCTGAGGTGACTGCTGGCGGATTTATTCACCTGCATTATAGTTGCCCAAAGCATTGAACTGAATGGAGCAAAGCATCAACCTAGCTAACAGGGAACATTTTCAGAACGTTGGCTATTGTTTTCTAAGTTATCCTAAAGTTATCAAAAACATTCTTTAATTAATGTTAGTAGAATATTTTTTAACATTATATATCATATATCAAAAACATTATTCTTTATGATCAATGCATTAAGAGGGGTGATGCAGACATGAGTCTGCATGTTGCCATGATAGTGTAGCCTTACATACAGATATATTTACATGCAATATGGCGTATTGATCACTAAATATAATGAAAGTAAATGTTTGTTTTCTTTTACAAACATATCAAGTGTAAATTACTTTTCTGATGGGTGGATGCACTTTTTGGAGCTTCAAAATCTCGGGCACTATTTACTGTCATTATAAAGCTAAGAGGAGCCTGGATATTTTTGATATATCAAGTCAGATACACCTAGGATGCCTTGAGGGTAATTTATGGGCTAATTTTGGGGTGAAATATTTCTTTGAATACTCACTGCTTTTTACTGTATTCTTTCCTTTTTTCCAACAGACTCTCTGTTTCCCTGGGACGCCAATCAGAACCACTTCTGTCGGCGCTTTTGCGACGTCTTTGTGGCCACGGCCAGATCCCTTCCTGCCTGCCAGGCTATCAACACCTCTCTCTGCCTGCTCTTGAAACACACATACTCGCACACAAACACACAGCCCACCACTCGAAGAGTCTCAAGTGATTCAAAACAAAACCCTCAGCCCACAGTTATCGAGTACAGACATTAGTGAAAGTTACTCTCTGGTGCTTTTAATCCCACCACAGGGGTGACATCCAAAAAACTCTGTCCAACAACACTGACAAAACAGTTTGGAGAGAGATTTAAAAATGACAGTTCACCTAACAATCTTAGGTCGTAAGAATGTTTCCCGAAGTAACAAGAACAATAAAAAATGATATTTTGCTTGTTTAAGAAACATTTTAATTATGACAAAACAGCCAATGTTAATATAGTTAATACAGAGATCAGCCAATGCTAACTTGTTTCAAAAGTGCATTCTAGGAATTTCTAGGGAACTGCTGCTTCATTAAACTGGAATGATTTTGACAAGGAAAGCCCTGTGTGTGAGACTCCCTGTGCTGTGAACTGGGGAGAAGAATGAGAGCGAGTTTGGTTTCCACCATAAGTGCTCTGTGGCAACTGTACACATCGCTCACAGTGAGACCTCTTCATCTCGTGGAGAAGTTTTAAAGCAGGCCAGGGCTTTGGCAAATGAGGGTTCTTCAGTTTATATGAAGCTTTTGTGTTTTTCTTCTCAGCCACGACAAACCATTTCTTCAGCGCTCACAGAGAGCCGCATACATCTCAGGAAATGAAAGTTCACCTCCTCACACCCAGTCTGGGTTGACTCTCTTTTTTTGTGTGACTTTTGTCCACTCGAACCTTCAGAAAAACACAGTTGAACCATCTGAATACTAATCAAGAGGGCTGTAAAAATGTAATCCTCACCATGCACGCACAAAAGAGTGTGTGTATGTGTGTGTACCATCGATGATTGTGGAACTGATGGTGGCGTTGAGTACAGAATAATTCATCATGTCTAATTAATTATTCAGAGTAACGGGGAAGTGTCACCTCGGTACAAAACTTCGCAGTGCGGTAAAGCAAAAAAGCAAAGATGGGCAGAGACGAACTCTGCGGTCTACCTCACGAGCGCCGCGGTCCGTTCGAAGATTTCCTGCTCCGCTACATTCGATGGCTTTTTAAAACACGCATGATTAACGTTTAAACAAAACAGCAAGCTAAATGGAAGCAGCCTCCCACTTCTTATAAAGTGCTTTACTATTATATGACCACTAAAACTGATTTTCTTTTTAATGAGAGGACAATCGAAAGGCCAAACAATGCATCGTAAGAAACAACATGTATTTGCGTCAAGCAATTTATTTAATTCACGATCGCAAACGAGGGAGATAAATGCAATTGTGTACTTCGCTTTTAAAAGGGTTTTGTTCATAATAGGGGCATGTAATTCTGTAATAAACCGCTCCCACACAATGTCAAGCTACCATGGAATTAAAAAATATAATATATCATGCTACGGTCCGCTGGCAAAATACTGAGAGCTGTTACACACATAATAATCTGATCATTTTCATTTAGAGAATTTGCTTTGTTTACTGCGCTACAACCCTTCATTTGCAAGAGGCAAGCTGTCAGTCATCATTTTGGCAAAATCCAAGTCTATGAATATTTCATAGGCATTGATTCCTCAAAGCCAATAAACATTATACAAATTGTCTTCGCTTCTGTTCTTTGGCCTTGGCAGGAAGGAGACGTCTCTCAATATTTGTGTGTAAGATCTGTTATCTCCATACACTGCAATGAGTCTGTGTTTGAATAATATATCACCACTGTTCATGATCCTTTACGATGAAATTTGTTAGCCTGTAAGTGAAACAGTTGTCATCAGAGATTTTCAGTTCTTTTATCAGAACCGACAAAGCGTTGACATTAAAATGTTGACCAAACGTTGTTCTGAAACACCTTGTCTAGCTTTCAAACTGTGAAAATGTTCCTCAGCAACTCCTGGTGAACTAAAACGTTAATATGACAACTAATGTCACCATACGAAGATGACGATTTAACAAGCGCTTTTAAAGGAGACTGTCTGGCCGGCGCAGGAGAACGGAAGACAGTGTGAGAAAAGACAGAAGCGCTGACATGAATACTAAATAGCGCTGATGATTGGAAGTGTTGCTCTGAACGACCGTGTGACAGTGACATTGGCCGTCAATGTCAGTCGACTGTGGAGCGCCGTGGCGAAGAGCTCCATTCTGAGACATAATTAGCTTAAACATTCCCAGTATGAAAAATTCATGATAGCTTTGGATTTTTTAATTGCGAGAGCATTCTGCGTTAATCGAAGTCATTTAGAGAGCCTTCTGCCTGACACGAAAATAAATCAGACGTATGACTTTCTCAGGCGGTTAACCCATTTTCTTCTGCAGCGAGATGTTTGTTTTAATAGGGTCCGATCTGACACGGTTCTGGTCCACACAGATCAATCAGGTGCCGTCTCTGCGGAACATCAGAACCGCTCATAGTTAATCACTCTGTGCTTTCAGGAGATAAAGATCTTGTTTCAGGCTGTGATTAATAATTAAAGAAACAGCTTAACCAAAAATGAAAATTATATTTACTCACCCTTCATGTCATTGAAAACCTGTTTGCTGATTTTTGTCTCCTCTGGAACAAAAAAGTTAGTTTTTAAAGAGTTGATACTGAAGATCTTGAAATACAACAATAGTTTATAGTGACCAGAGGCTGTCAAGCTCCAAAAAGGACAAAAAAAAACATAATCAGCACATCATTAAAGTGATTTATACAAGGTATTAGCAATATTTTAAGTGCTTTCTATGAAGAACAGACCCATAGAAGCCATCGCAATTAAATACAGCTTTAGAAGACTTACACAAATATTAAAATGTGTCATATGGACTTATTGTTCTGGTCCTTTCTGGAGTCTGAAGGCCCAAAGTTGCTATGAACTGATGCTATGAATTTTACAGCATACGGGTTTGGAAAGACATGAAGCTGCACAAATAAACAATCAAATCATTTTGGGCTACTATTGATTAAAGATAAGATTAAAGAAATTACATCTTTTATAGCTGCATCCCAACTAACAGTAAACGTTCTCAGAATGTTGGCTAATGATTTCTAAAAACTCTATCAAAGTCATATCAAAATCATGACACATCAAAAACATTATTCGTAGATAGTGAAACGTTTTTAAAAATGTTACAAAACTAAAAATGTTTGAATAATATTCTTATAAGCAAGCAATAATATTAATACAATGTGTAAAAAACATTCTTAAAACATTCTGAATAACATTTTGTTACAATGGAAACATTAGGGAAACGTTTTTACAAGCTAAAACTGTTAGCTGGGATGCTTTAACAATGCAAAAGCACAGGAAGACACTACTGCCCACAAAGAAACATCATTCTGTGATTTATCCATGTCTATTTCTCTCCTTCTTCCTCTTAAACACTGTTCAACATTTTTGAGGTTGAAGGTCTGAATCAATGTCCACATCAATATATCACAGCCATAAAAACTATTTAGGCAGAGCTGAGATCTCCCTCATTGATGAGTTTGTGGGCTATACAGAACTACTGCGGTTAGGTTAATAGCATTTACAGGAGCGCACGACCTTCCCTTAAAAATAATGGCCACAAACGCAAGAAGCCCAAACAAGGGGACAGCAAATAAACAGCCAAAAATGCAATACACCGCATTTCATCTACAGTGACATAAAAAATAAATTGATCATTTTGAGCGTTTGAGGGAACTTTGGTTTTTGGGTGCGTAAAATGTCAACCGGACGAGGACGCGTCTCACGGGGGCTTTCAACTGGAAAACTACATTTCATTCCCTCCGGCCTTTAATGTGGATGTTTCATGTATATCAAAAAGCGTGTGTGTGTGTGTGTGTGTGTGAGCTGTCACGGATATTCTGCTATATGCATCATTGTATTAAACGCTCCGCCGCTTTTAACGCGCGCGGCTGCGGCGAAGTTTGCCGGTTTATCATCGCTTGCGGAACTCTTAACATCCGCCTGGAAGTTTAATTCATCTTGACGCACTTCCGTCACCATCGCTCCGGTTCCCTCCGGTGACAGCGTTTGTCGCACCAGCCGCCCTATCGCGCGCTCCCGCTGCGCCCGGAGCCCCGCGCCGCAGGTAAAGGATGACGCGCGTCGTCCGTGACAGCGCGTCAATGAAGGACGTCGGTGATGGACGTCCGGTTGGAAGAGAGTCCCCCGCCCGCTCGCTGTCACCGGCGCTGCATACAGTGAAATACGGCTGAGGGTCGTCGGGGGCGTCAGTGATGTGACAACAGCACATTTCACAAGTGCCACTCAAAGTGTCTCGTAAGCCCCGCCCGCACCTGTTGCGCTGTCGCATCCCACCCGAAAAACTCCCGGATATTGAGGGGCTCAATAAAAAGTGAAAAAGTTAAGAGTAGAGTTTAAAAAAGTTTAAAGCAAATGATAAAAATACAAACGCAAATACAAATGACACTGAATTTTAAGCAACGCTATTTATATATCTACTGGCTGTGAGCAAAATGTATAAACTGTTGTACCACCAACTGCACACTATCTAGTACATTTACACATTTGGCAGATACTTTAAGTGACTTCTACAGGAACTACAGGAACACTAGTTAACTACGTACAATTCAGTATTTAATACAGCATTTCACAAATACAGAAATACAGTATTTCACAAAGTAAACATCCCTAAAATATTTAGCATATGCAAAAGAAAATTTGCATACCCTGCACAGTATACGTACCACAGACGTACACAAAGTATAGTAGCATATTATTTTAAACTTATTTAAGACGTACAACCTTCATTAATCATACGTAACAGTCAAACTAAACACCTAAAACACAAAATATAACAGAATTAACAGTGAACCTGTGCAAGATATGTTGTTGCAAGGTGGGAAAGGTGGGTTTGAATCTTCCACTCGCTATTCAGAGTCTGAAACCTCAGAGCTAGCCTGCAGACCGCACATTTAAAACACGTTGAGGGCTGGTCTGACTCTTTCCTGTAGAAGGTGAAAAATCTAATGCAATAAAATAGATGCAATAGAAGCAAGTCTCTTTGCAGTGAACACACGTCCCTGCATGCGGAGGCCCCGACGCCCAGTTCAATCCATCATTACCACACTAAATCATCTCTGTGTCAATACCAGCACTGCAAAATATTACAGCCATGTGGATTCTGTTATTGTTAATGACATTCAGCGGTCCCCTCGGGCTGACAGAGGGAGAGAGCGAGAGACTGCATAGGTAGGCAATAACATTTGGCAAAAAAGTGCTTAGCAGCTTGAAAAGAGCAGAAAATGCAGTAAAAGTCTTCAATACTAAAGCAAGACTAGACTGTTATCTCCATGACAGATAACTGCTAGTCGTTGAGTCAAAAATGATTTAAAGATCTTCAGCACGGAAGATATTTGAAATTCTGGGGAAAAAAAAAAACAGGAAACGGGGAAAATTCCAAACGTTTCTGGAAAGCTACCCATCAACCGATTCCCTTCTGAGCTCCGTCATTCAGAGGTAATTGCTCATTTAATATTAGAATAGGTTTTTGACGCTTCCATTTATTACAGGAGCTCAATGCGCGCCGAACATCTGAGGATGTGTGTGCGGTCGGATATCAATGTCACGCCTCCTCAATAACTCAGACTGGGTGTGTGCTTATCTCTCTTTGACACCCAGATCAATCTTGCTTTTAATCCGCAGCCCATTCGCAGTCTTTTTAAACATCAAACACACACGTCACATCCCTCCTTGTGGATGTAAATCTGTGCGTCCAATCAAGTCAAGGACGCAGGATTTGTGGGCAGGTGGCTTTCCAGAATCCAGATAATGTTCTTTATACGTTACAGAAATAACGCGGGATGATGTTTGGTGCGGTAATACATTCTTTAAAA
>JAZGTK010013007.1:0-14560 GCA_036877625.1 Ambastaia sidthimunki | reverse complement strand
TGCTAGCTAGTAAGTGTAAGTCCTGTTGTAGATGCGCAGCATGCACTTTTCCCATTAAGCACTTTTCTCATATCACTGCGCTTTAGAACACTGGCAGCTTTTAAAGCTGTATTCTCTCAGCTTTTTCCATGTTCTGTCTTAAAGTTATTCTTTGCATCTAACTCAATTACAGTAAATTGAAATTGGGCTAGCCATTGCCTAATTGAAAACATTTGGTTTCATATGTGAGAGATTTACTCACATTGTAGAGGGTTGATGTATTTTTTATGCTTACTGGTTATTATACGTTAGCATGTTGTTAGCTTAGCAACATGTTAACATCAAACTGTTTTGGAAGTGAGTCGTGTCTTTTGTAAGTCATGTCCCTTTCGATTAGGATGCTTCCTCTGAAGTCAAGTATATTGGCGGCAAGGTAGTTCACAAGGTTTGGATCAGAGGTACACTATAGTGTCTGTCTAGACCAAAACATTACATTTCAAATAAATGTAATTGGTCTGTACATTCGTTCAATGTTGATAATTAAGGCCTAATATCTTGTACCTACTGACAAGTCCAGCTGGGATCTTGTGTGGTTCTGTTTAATTTAAAAGTTTGTCGGTTTGTAGTGTGTAATGTGTCATTTATACTGACCTTTAGTTAATGGTTCCACCACATCACTGAAAAGGTCATATCTCTATTTCCTCTTTATTGCCAAAATGAGACACATAGTGACCCTCAGCCCCCTTTAGTATGGCCAGCTAACAATTACGGTGGTGACCGATTAAATTACCACTCCTGCGCACCATTTATTCCTGTGTTCTAAGAATACATTGTGTCTTTCAGATTACGATAGACCACCGCAAAATCTGGGCAGGTTTATTCAACTGGTCCAAAAAAGACCACCTACCTTTAAACACTTCCCAACGTGTTATACATGAGATGGAAGAAGCGGTAGATTGTGACTTCCGTGGTTTTAACAATGTTAATTAGTTTTTTGTTATATTTAAACAATGCATGTTAATCTTGCCCGGTAAATTATGAATTGTCAAGCCTGTCTTCATTTACATTATATTAATAGTCATATTAGCATTAAGTGCATAATTAAATATGATTACGAATAATTATTCACATAAATTAGATTTAGGCTGAAATTATTGCTGTTAAACTTTGTGAAAAGCTATTTAGCAATAAGAAAATGTCTTCGGCAAATGCTTTTAGTATTCGCCTCGTCTGCGCAGATGCATAATATCCGTTCACTCAAAATCATTATGGCCAGATTGATATTAAAATTTGTATAATGTCTTAGTCCTTAAAACTTACCAGTCAAAAGTTTGGGCATACATCAATGAATGTTTGTTATAATCATAAACTCATAATACCAAATGTGTGTGGGGGTTTTTAATAGAAATTAATATGATGACAGTGTGTGACATACTCTGCATCACACAGTATAGAAGCACAAACAGTTTCCTAGCTGCAGATTAGCAGAATGGATAAAGAATATTGTAGAAATGATAAGCAGTAAGCAAAAGTAAGTTTTATTTAGTATTTGAATTCTGTGTTTACCAAGGTTAAAGATTTGGAAATTTACAATAACATTGTAATTCTTCTACCATACTGATGCGTCTGTGCTATAAAAACACTTAAAACATATGAAAAATACAGGATATTCTACAAAGTATACAGTAATTAAAGTAATATAATTAGTAATTAAAATAAAATAATTGTCTTATCTATCATCCAGATCTGAATGGATCTCAACCAGGACATCTACAAATAAAAAATAAACACAGTCAGTTTTTGACCAACGTTATATTTTGCAACGTTATCTTCAACCTCCACAAAGTCATATGGATTGTGTAAGTCAAAAATTTGCAGTTTTGTCTTTGTGTGTACTGTTTATTTTTCCCTCTAAAATGCTGCTTTCATATTTTCACAAAGGGGATTTGTCAAAAATGAAATAAATATTGAGAAAAGTATTCACAGAACAGAGCACAATCGACAGAAACAACATAATAGACCCTCCAGAGTGTTTGTTATATCTTCTATTACTGTACCTCAAACAACATTACGAAACAACTTTCCACCTCTTTGTGCTTTATAGAACGTAATCATTCATAATAATGGATTCGGCACACTGGAACTCGGGAGTGTGTTAGAGAGATTTGACTCAGAAAGGTGTAATGGTTAGAAGCCAGAGGCATAAACAGATATTAGTCTGAAAACTCACACAGCTAATGGCTGAAACAGTCAGGTTTGAGGTCTTATCGCATGAGAAACTCTGTTATATTAATTAAATTAGAGTGAAGGTATCGATCAGATTTTTTTCTACTCCCTTTCTCAGTGTCTTGCATGGGTCCAGAAGGGCTGTAACCTTGCTGTTTTATTTTTTTCTCCAGGTTTGCCCTGGGGTTGAAAGTTTACCACTGACACACAAACACTCCCGTGTGCTGCTTGAGGCCCCTGGGAGATGAACTGAATGTAGGGGGTGTGGAAGTGTGTGGGGTGAAAGAAAGGTTAAGTCAACCGAGGGCCGCACTCACTGCCAAGGTTGCAGTTAGACAATAAAGAACAAAATTTACATTTTACATTCATGTGATTACATTGTTTCCCTGCCTCGTTCCAAAGCGAAGCATTCCCTGCAGCTATGTTCCATTCTAGTTTTAGTGGTTGACATTTTATTTTGTTTATTATTTATATCTCTTTTATTGTGGAAAGTGTATAATTATAGCTGTTACGGGCTTGTGATTCGAGGGCTCGTGTTGTGAGACTGGCCCAGGTGTTGATACGACTCCACACACTGATACTGTCAGTCGGTAGTCTGACAATTGCAGACAGTGTGATTGCTTGATTGGCAGGGTTATTTCTGGGCAATTATTTTGATTTTGATTATGTCAGTCAATCCTCTATAGTTACGCTCAGCAGAGTCTACATATTATTGCATTTATTTATATATTTATTTATTTTGTGGATTTGCATAATGACAGCGCACCATTTTGATGAAATACTATTTATTCATGTTTTTTTTTTCAATTCCCAAATTTTAATTTGGTTTATTCTTGACAGCTTCAAGCTTTCTTGACCTCTTCAATTGCTTTGGATGTAAAAACGTAAATTATGCTATAATTTATTCCCTCATGTCTGAACACAAAAGAAGCATATTAAGCACAATGTTCACACTGCTCTTTTCCATGCAATGAAAATGAATGAGGATATTGGGCTTCAGAAGTGACACAAAAAAACAACATTGTCCAAATGCAATGATAGGATGTCCTTCTTGCATGTCTTACAATGTACATTCATGTGGCTTTGGAGAGTATTTTGAAATGAGGGTGGGATCTTTTAAAGCTTGGTTATTATTGCTAACCTCTCTGAAATTGCCTACCCTACCCTTAAAGCACACAAATGTGAATGAGACTTTGGAGGAGAGCAAATTTTTTTTGTTTGTTTTTAACACAAAGCTCATATGGAGTAATTTATTCTGCAGTTTTGTAGCTCAACAGCATCTGCCACCCATTTACTTTTCATAGCATTAAGGGAACAGCACAAACATTCTGTCTTTTGTATTCTGCAGAAGAAAAATGTGGGTTTGGAGTGACATGAGATTTTCATGTATGCACCCACAAAATAAAGAATTTTCATATTCTGGGAAACCGAGACCCTTTAAGCTTTACTAGGGTCCATGATTCAGCTGTTCCTTCCTGCAGCTTGTTGAAATCACACTGCTGTAGCTGTTTTTGTTATTACGCTCTAAAATCGTGATCTTAACGTTTTCCATCTCACATTCTCGCACCTGCAGCGATCTCCACATACACCAGAACAGCACACCCATTATCACTAAACCACTGTTCTTCTGGCTGCAAATGCTGTTGATAAGGACCAGAAGCTACTTTGTGTCTTAATGAAAATGTCAAAGAACAAAAGGTCATTAATGAATAGTGTGTGTGTGTGTGTGTCCCCTTGCACCTTGTTTTCATTGAATGTTTCTTCTGCCTTTCCAAATGCAGAACAAAATGACCTTACTTTTCATGTTACTTCAAGGACAACAAACCACATTCTCTTTCGAACTAAACAGAATTTCCATGGCAACCAGAATGTTTGCTGCAAGATACTTTGTGTATGTGTTTGTGTGTGTGTGAGTGTGTATTTAGTGATAATTCATTTAATGAAAATCAATGGTGGTATTACACAGAGCGGTGTGGGCTGTGCTAATACAGGGCCGTGTTCTCAGATTAGGAGCGTCAGCCTCTAAACAGACTATTAGTTTTTAATGAAATCTCATAAGTAAACCAAAAGAAAAGGTTTTGCTTTACGCTGTTTAAATGAGCTCGATTAAATCAGGGCTTTTAGGTCTATTACAAACAGTGTCAGCAGACGTTACCTAAATAGCTTTTGGCTACAGTAAAGAATTATGCTCAGCATAGCGCATCTTATGGAAATGCTGAGAAGACCCACCGCTGTCTACAAATTGCCAGTAATATGTCTGTAGGTTTTCTGGGGAGCAAAAATAGCTTAAAGAGTATTACAGCAAAAATGAATTGACGTTGACACATCAACCACAGCTGAGAAAACTTCTTGAAAAAGCAGTTATGGACTTATAAGTAACGCATTACCTTCTGATGATCAACGATTTTTACTCTCTGTCCTTCTTCAGGGCGGTAATGGAGAGGGGCGGCCATGTCAGACAGCAGGTTTGTTTGTTTATAGCATGCAGTGCTACTGTATAAAGCAATAGTTAAGCCAACAATGAAAATTCTGATATTATGTACGCAACCTCGTGTTGTTCCAAACACTGCTTCTGTTCACAGTGCTATCAGTACCCAGGTGGTTGCCAAGCTCCAAAATGTACTTAAAAATAACAAAAATAGTCCATAGAACTGTGCAGCTTCTGTGCTGTGTTCAAAGTCATTTTTAAGCTAAACAGATGTCGTCCCTGTGAACTATTGTTGCATTAAAAGAGCTGTATATACATTCATAATAAGGTACTACTTTTTACACAGGGAGTAAAGACAGTATATACGTTTTGAATGACATGAGGGTGAGTAATAATGACCAAATTTTCTGCTTTGACTGAACTATTCCAGCTTGGTCTCCTGAGTAATGCATTTCCTACTGATGATCAATGATTTTCCCACTCTTAATCGTTTCTATGTGTGAAGGGCCTTGCATGTCAGATTTAGGCTTCTTAAAAGCTTGCAGTGTTTTAAGTGCATGGACAGAAACTGCCTGAGTCAGCACATGTGCAGCTAGCCCCAGCAGTTCAGGGAGTGCGATCTGGGCATGGAAAACACATCAACCCCTCCCCCACACTTTATTCCTCGTGTTCATGAATTTACATGAGGTCAGTCATCTCCCTGACAATTTTCAGGGGCAGCAATGAAATTGTGTTGAGGGGCAAAAATTTGATGCGATGTAAATTGCTCTAAACGCACAGCTGAGAGTTGTTATAGGTGCCGAAATTTTTTACTCTTCTGTAATGACGTTTGCCTTCATGAGAGATACAGCGGAGAACACCGTAAATAACATACTTATCATAATTCTACAGCGCTCTGAGGGCTAATTCACTCGCTGTGCCGAGCGGTGGGATAATTTCATGCAAACAAGCCAAAGAAACCACTTACATGCCTCAGCAGTAGTTCATTGGCCATCTCCAAAGCAAACCAATTAGCCGGCGACTCAGCATCTGTCAGGCTGGAAGAAAAATCTGTGGAGAACGTCTGTGGATTGGTAGGTGGTATTGTACAAGACCTCTGTACGGACTAAAACGATGAAGGCATGTGTTTAGAAACCATATCGCTGACAAGACTCCCAAATGCTGCTATGCATCAAAAATTTAGTGCGCTAAGCTGCCTTAGTTCTGAAAGCCAATTCAGAGTCAAATCTTTAAAAATAAGCTCCAAATGAACAAATACAAGCATTTCCAATTTGGAGTTACTTAGCAGGGGCTCAGTGGAAAGCCCTCACTCTTGGTTGGGTGACCTGAGAAAGAGGGCAGAGAGATGTGGCCTAAAAATGTTTAGGTGTCAAACTCACTTTCCATCTGCTCCCCAGGGAGTCAACATTGTGCAGAATTGTAATGGCCCCACAAAAGGAATCCTTAATTGGATGCTAATTAAGGGCATGGAAATGATAAATACTGTGGTGAGCCAGAGCAAGCTTTTATCCAAAGATGAAAAGAGAGGAGACAGAAACACTTTTCCACTGAAATAGTGCCAGAGCTGAAAACTTCTAGCAGAAAAGCCCTGTGTTTCCAAAGATTTAAGCCAAATTATGACATAACGGACTGTTACTACATAACCTGCCCACAAACATACAGAGCACATCACAGTCATTATGATGCTTGTGGTAGAAGCAATAAGGCACTGAAAGGCTGTGCAGTATTGTAAATGTTGTCACAGGTGGAGAGGTTACGTAATATAGCACAATATTGCACAATCTCTTGTATCTTATTGCTTAAATACAAGGGTTTCCACATAATAAAAAATATTGAGGATGTAATTTTTTTCAATGCTGAGCTGCTTCTTTGGAGCCAGATTTGGCACTAACTCTCCACTATGTCAGTCAAAAACAGAGTGAGATGAGATGATATGTTAAACTCACCCTGTTCAGCAGTATCCCTGCCAAAAACCTGCAGCCGTCCTCCTCCCAACCAGACCCTCCCCAAAAACCCTTTAAACATGCATGCATCTCCGCTGCCTTACCGTTGCTTTGTTGCCATGGAAACCTGAGGATTAAAAAGAGTTACTTGTAGATAAAATGAGATATTTGAAGCACAGCCACCCTCAAACACACACACCAGAAGTATAAGCTCTTTGAATAGTGTTCCTCGAATTCACATAGATGCAACATTTTCACCCAGTCAGCCTTTGATGGGCTTTAGGCGCATTGATCAAACGCTTCAATGTGTATCAATGTACTAACAAAGTCGCTGAATGCAGCGTTTTTTTGCCCTGTGTTTATAATAAAGCTTTCAGTAACATATTTATAAAACTGCGTAATAAGAACATGAAATATGATTTTCCTCAGAGAGGAGAGTGTGAGTAATGGAAGAGATCCAGTTGAGTCATTTGTCACAGATGAGGCTGTATTTGTGTTTTTGCCAGACTGCTTGAAATTTTCTGAAGACTGCTACATTTCCACAGTCTCTGCAGAGATGAGGAGACCAATGACGGGATGACATCTGAAGCCTGTTCGCATGCTTGCTGCAGCTCTGTGTGCGTGTGGCTGCGTGTTTGTGTTAATGTCTCCTTTACAGATGGCCGCTTGCTGAAGGAGATTAGCCTGGCTAGCTTTCCCTATGATGGACATGGACAGAACATCCCAGTTCCCTGGAGGAACAGGCAACTAAGATTGCAGACGTCCAAACTATCAGCCAGACACCTAAACTGTTTTCTAGTCTGTCTCAATATAAGTCCACAAAGCAGCCAATATAGAGTGTAATTTATGGTGTGCTACGTCCACTGAATGAGGCCTAATGAATCAAGGAATTAGAGTGTTTATGGGTGGCAACAATCCCAGGTCCACCACTTCATTATGGCGCATTGAATTGCATGTGTCTTATATTGAGGTGCTCGTCTGTTAATGGACAGACTGGGGAAGATACTTTGAATACACATCTTTCTAAACTACAAAGCTGCTTGTGACAAAGTGATTACGGTACAGTCAGCTTACCCTGACACAAAATAGGACAGTACAGTAAAGCAGTACTGGATGCTGTGAGCATGGAGTTTATAAAAGCTTATCTTAAATATGTGACATGAATAATTAGTGCTCATAAACAGGTTTAGGCTTGGACCTGGAAGTGTAATTATTTACCTCACCACTTGACAAGCAGATGCTATCCACATTTTATAGTTCCATACTCATACTGTATGTTTATTATGTCTACTTTTTACAATTACTTCAATGAAAGTCTTTTAAGCTAGGATGATGATTGAATCAACTGTGAGTCGAGACTCCTCGCTTCTTGTGAGAAGTTATGTTTGTTATCAATGAATTTTAATTAAAACCAAAAGGCAGCTGCATATAGTTAGTGGACAGCAAGGGAGCTCACCACATTTTGTAACAGAGCCTAACACTCACTAAAATGACACTCCTATCATAACAATAGTCCGGTCTCCCATCGAGTGTTTCCCACTAGTTGATACAGCTGCCAACCACTACACAAAAATGAAGCATTTATTAGTACCATCACCAGTATTTTCTCTTTCTAAGATAAACAGTGCAGTTTTAGCAGCAATGTGTTTTGTTTGTATACACATTCACACAAGTTTAAGTTGAATTTGCCTTGTCTTTATTTGCATGTAATGCAAAATAAAATCACCATTGTAATGTCCCTCCCCTCTACTATTTAAAATAATGTTTGATCGGTACTTCAGCAAAAGATTTAGTACATTTGGTCCCCCGAATCTTTAACATTTGGTTACATCCAAATGTAACTAAAAGCAATCAGATTTAGTTACTTTCATATTGTGGTATTTTAGGTTACTGATTACATTTCTTAGTAAGCAAAAAGCAATTTATCCTGGAATACATTTTAATAAAAAAAGAAACTCCCATCTCTGTTAATAGATCACTTAATGCAAGGAAATGTTTTCGCCTGTCATATTCTAGATTTATTATCTGCTCTCCCACCAGACTAAACATTAACCAGACCACCATTGTGTTGGTCTGTATACCTGTATCACACACATTTCTTAAGACCCCATGGGTAAACAGGCAACCACACATGCACAAAGCACAACATACCTCACGATATCAGCCCTCACAATGATTACACATAATTCAACTTTAGCGCTCGCCAACAGGACCAAACTACAGAGCTGTCAGGATGGAGGTCAACATGTGTAAATATCTTCAAACTTATTAATGTGTCAGTGTTCTAATGTGGCCACAAACAGCCCACTGGGGACCTGTGGCATAATAAAAATGGGTGGCTAGTACAAGGTTCACTGTGCTGTTATTTTTACACGTCTTTATGACTCAATTTAGGCCGTGAGGAAATAAAAGAAGCCCACGTCAAAGACAAGGGTGCAGATAAATTACTGGACCTGGGTGTGTGTGCATGACTGCAATAGCTCTCTCCACCGCCATGGGTGTCAGCAAGCAAAGTCTGCTAATGAATAGGGCTTATTTTGATGAGTTTTCTATAACCTTGGTTAAGAGGCCTGGAAGCATAAGTTCTGCCGGTGATCGGATATGCTGCCATGAATCACTTGGTTTCCCGGCAGAAGCCTGTGCGTTTCACACAAGCGCAAAACATGCCGTTTCTCCCTTCCTAATTATCCAAACAGTCTCAATTAAAACTTACATTTTAAATGCAAATTAATGAGTCTCTCTTTTTGCCACTCGTGCTTCATATTCCAGACGGACTCTCTGGCTGGAAATTGATTAGTTTTTTTTGTACCTTTTTTAACCAAGGTGGTATAATGGTAGCTTGGCTGGCCGGTTTTTAATTGTGTTCCGATGCAGCTTTTAGGAGGAAGCCGGCTAGTGTGTCTGTAATGACGGTGACTTGCCTCGCATTGGGCTCAGTTGTTTCAGAGCTGCTGGGGCGTTCGCACACTGAGAAGAGAGACAGTCAGTAATTAAAATTCTGTTCAGCATGACAACGCTGTTTCATGCCTCATTTTTCACACACAGGAGGAATACACAATCCGCACCATGAACACAATGAGTAAATAACAAACGAACGCTTACTGTCATAGGAGGCATGCAAATGAGCATACAAAATCACAGTGGGTAAAGTTTACAGTTTACAAACACATACAGTTTTACATATGTTATGGTATGTGTACAGACATATATGTAGTTTTATGCATTTGATGTATTCTGGTTTTGTGGGCAATGGTGTGGTCTGTGATAAACTGTAAAATAAAGTAACAGTATGAATATTGTGATCCTTTACATTTAATTTAAATTAATCCAATTGTAATTTATTAAGGATAAGGTCAACATAAAATGCCATTTGCAACCTATTTTACCTGATAATGTGATATATTTGAATGAAACAGGATATCCAATGATATCTTTGATTATTGATTATGTATATTATTTTGATTAATTTAAAGTCAAAATGTGTGTAATACGTATTATTTTAATTAGACTTTTACTGAATTGTTTTATTTTGCCCTAAAAATTTGGAGCATCCTTATAATTTTGTCCAGGGTCCCATG
This sequence comes from Ambastaia sidthimunki, assembly GCA_036877625.1. NCBI lineage: Eukaryota > Metazoa > Chordata > Actinopteri > Cypriniformes > Botiidae > Ambastaia > Ambastaia sidthimunki. The sequence continues at coordinate 4,406 of JAZGTK010013007.1, read as the reverse complement.
AGTTGCATGAGCAATGCTCTGTTTACATCCGATTTCCGTCACTACAAACTTAATTTAACTTTTGGCAGCCTATTTTGATTTGTAATAATGGACGCGTATAAGCTTTTGTTGCAGGTATATTGTCTGTAAATCCAGTGACTGGTTAGTATGGGAGGGGGATATGCGGTTGAGTCTCCAGAGAGGTTGTCCATGCGCCTCGTCAATTATTGTCAGTCAGTTATCAGTGTTTCTCCCAGTATGTGGAGGTCTCAGCGGAGCAGAAGCCCACAGTCTCTGCGGCTCCTCAGCATTTAACCTGGATCTTCACACTCTGGGCTCTTCCATCAAAAGCGTCCTGCCTATTTTGTTTCCCGGCACCGCAGAGAGTTATTGCTCATGACAACAACTGCAGATCTTGCTCTTGCTCCCTCTCTCTCTACTTGCTGGGATTGTATTACTCTGTGATATTCTAGCGCTCTCTATTAAATATGCATGAACCCCAGAGATGAAATTAATTTTAGGAATGCACATTTTAAATGTTCAAATATGCCTTCATCTGCCTTTGTATCAAACATTAAATGTTTAATTAAATTAAGGATGGAGGCAGCAGAATACAGCAGCACCGTTTGGTCAGTGATCAATGAAACAAATAAAGTAATGCGCCAATAAATATTAATACATTGAGTCTGTAGAATAGACTTACTGTTCTGTAACTCTAGTTGGTTCAGCTGTATTCAGCCATATTTAACTATTTTCGGAATAGTTAACAACTAAATTACATTATAAAAGGTGTAGTTGATCTCAAAATAAAAATTTGGACAGTTTTTATTTACCCCAGAACTGTTTGTTGGAGTGGTGGTAATATGGGTGGGGGGTTGGGGTGGGACTAAAGGTTTTTTGTAGTATAGCCCACTCATTCCGCCATCCCCAAAAGGGCTCCATCCAATTCAACCATTCCCAAAAGGGGTCCACCCAAAGTCTTGTGAAATTAAGCAACAACCCTGGATTCACCTTTAATATAATTTGCGTTCCACAGATAAAAGTCCTGTGGTGCTGAAACAACACCAGTGTGAGTAAATGATGACAGAATTTTCATTTTTGGGTGAGCTATTACTTAATTCATCCCCACAGTCTGTCATAGCTCTGTCCTTGTGCCTGTACACTCCAGCTGCGAAGCCTTCTGTAAGTCACACTCAACAATTCAATATGGTTGAGTTCTAGCATGAAAGCGAAGCGTGTGATAGTTTCCACACACATACACACACACACTCTAACTACATCTGCATAATTACATTCTGCAGCAGAGAACGTCTCTCTGGAGCCATATTGTTTGGAGACCAGTCAAATCCCCTCCCAGGCAGAAAACCCAAAAGCCAAATTTGAGCTGATTCGAAAAAGGCATTTTTAGCCTTTTCTCCCTATAAGAATAATTGGAAATCCTGTTCCTGTTTTTTTATTGATGTGGAGACTGTGAACCTAACTGTTACCTTGATTGGGGTGGGTCAATAACAGTTGGGTTTGGATGTTGCGGGTCGTTTGCAGACGACCCCTTGGTTCTTATCAAGTAAAGTGGTTTTTGATTAGTGTTAATGGGGATTGGTAATGGCCTTTGGCTGTTACATGGACGATCATGCTTCAAGTCAGGATGCACTGCGGGAGTTGTTTGTTGTTGGGAATGTACATGCATAATTGCTTCTCTCAAGGGCCCAAAAGCCATGCGTTGCTCGATGTCACAGCATGTGTGTGCACAAAGTCGTAAATCTTTTTACAGTGTTGTGCAGCCAGGCCGAGTAAGCAGCGCATCCCGGTCCGCTTTCTTTTCACGTGCCACACTTCACGTTCTTCCAAAAACACCAGCAGTTTGCACAGAGCTTCACCCTTGCATGCTAATGCATGCTTAATATTATTCTTATGAACTGGCAGCGACTTCATATGTTAGCCAGCACTCTGTCAAATTAATGTCAATTCTATTAATGGTGCTGTCCATTTTCTCGCTCACTTTTATTCGCCGCTGAAAGTTTCTCTCCGCGGCGTGGTGGCAGCCGGCCTCCGCCGCTCTGCAGAGATGAAAGGAGAGAATTAACGTCCAGGGTCATTTATCAAGAAGGGGACTCAAAAGTGTAGATGAAACTCTGACGATGAAAATCTGTCCTGAGAAATGTCACTGAGATATTAAGTTTAATATATCAAATCACTGAGCTTCCCAACAGTGCTGAGCAAACAGCAACTCCACGACTCAAGCTGCGTGTAAACTTCACGGTTAGTCTCATAATCTACAGGAAATGGTCAGCATGTGGAAAACGATGAAGGCAGCAAAGAGCTGGAGCGTGTCTAGTTTTGTATACCTGCTGTAGTCTGTCCTACAATAAAATCTGAGAATCTAAGCAAACTATCAGTGCACTATCTACCACATGAACCATGAGTTTGCTTTTGCCTGTGTGCCATAGTCGTGATGGATGTTCCTTTTTGCAAACCAATGTGGGGAACAGCAGCTGAGATTGTTTAGAAGTTGATATTATATTTGATGAATGCTGCTCACCTGCATGCAGTGCAATATTGCTTTTCTCGCTGACTTAGAAATTACATTTGGGACAGAAACCAACAATGGTCTGATTAGGTTCATGGGTCAGGGTTTGTCTAGTTAGCATATTCTAATTAGCCTTTGTTGGTAGGTCCCATGGCCCCATGTAGGGCCCTAGAATCCTCATGTTGAGCCTCATGTTGTTTAGGGACACCGGCTATAGCTTATCATCAGAATAATATGACAAAATAATAATGAAGGACTCTTTGTTATGAGTCCTCTGACTCATAGCAAAGAGGAAAATTCCAACATTGTGGCAGTAAGTCAATCAAATACTCACAAAGCTAATATTAAACTCTTATTAAAGATATTTTACTTTAAAAATTATTATTTGTTTACTTCACTTTAGGCTCTTATATTAAAAGAACTTATCAATATAGCAATATTTTGCTAAAGAAAATAGCAATATTTTACAAGGAAAAATGTTGCCAGGGCAAGTAAAAAATTTAGTACCTGGTTGACAAGGCCAGCAAGAAAAATGCTTACACTGATTCCTGTTGATGAATATGAAAAGTATTGTTTATTTTCTTTACTGTTTAAAATCCAAGAGCTGGAGAGCAGATTTAAGGCCCTCGATAACATCTCCAATAACACATGAGAAAGTGGTGAAGCGTACAGCCCTTAATCAATGAAACATTCAGCGTCAGATACTGTACGCTGTACAGTAAGCCAACGATTTGTTCAATTTGCCTGCAAGTAAGCATCAAAAAGTCCCACATTCATCATTCACGTTTTATCGAGCTGAGAAAGCTGGAACATTACGGCAGTTTATTTCTTCATGGATTTATTCATTCATAAATATTCATCCGCCACATGTCATGCACACACATGCGATTTATCTGAAAAAGAAATATTGCTTTTCTAATATTACACACCGAGATTTATTGTCTCTCATTACCATTGTTATCGCAGTAGCTTTAAAGTAATCTATTTTTACCACTACGGGCGTTTGCTATTTACTGCACAGGAATATCATTCGGGAACATGCATCTTTCTCCGGAAATCCATAGAAGTGTGAAATCAAAGGCAGAAATCTGCAGCACAAAGCATTCTGGGACCCCACAGAGCTGAAATTAGGGGTCTGTTTAACGGAAATGGTCTATTTGCCAGGGCATTAGAATGATACAGGCCTGTGGTTTTAATTGAAGCGCTGTGTTTATTAGGAGTGATGTACTGTATGAAATAAAGTTAAAGTCTGGGGAGTCCGAGCATCTGGCGAACCTTAAATGGGTCGCCCGTCCAGGGCGTAACAGCGCAATGAGATCAGATTCTGATTTAGGATGGAATGAAATAACAAGGGAGAGATGAAATGGTAATTACTATTGATTACCTATGAGCATATGACCCCACAAGCCTTGCTTTGCATACTTAAATCAACCTAAATAATTAGATTTGCTAATATTTGAATGTGTGGTGCAACATTGTGTGTGCGGCTCGGATTATAAAATACCTCAATGACAACATTAAGAATAAATAAGTGATTAAAGAAATTAGTTAACTGGCTGTTGGGATGCATTACCTTAGCTTTCTTCTTTGGGTTTTGTAGGTGCATTTGTTGCGCTGGTGAAATCTGGCACATTGGTCAATGCACTGGGTTTAGCTGTAGCAGACAGCTGACTATGGAAATCGCTGTTGTGTTAGATGCTGCACAAGTAAATTCATCATATATGTAGCATGAGCACATGCAGAATGATGAAGATCAGCAGACAAGCAGCAGCTGCAGTGCATGTCTTGCAGAAGTGTAGTCCACCATGCTGCAGGACACGTGCTTCCACCATAATGTGAGAGATGGTACACTGCTGCCCTCATCTTGTTGGATAGTGAATTACATCACTATAGCAATATG
>JAZGTK010013006.1:0-14560 GCA_036877625.1 Ambastaia sidthimunki | reverse complement strand
CTTTGTAATGCCGCAGCACGTTTGTGTAAAATGACCTTTGCTAGATTATTAACTTTCATCAGTTCTGCTTGAGAAAAAAGAACAGAAATATCAAACACAGAGAGGAGAAAGCGCTAGGGCTCCACAGACGGGCTTCTCGGGCGTTCAGAGTTGAGCATCAGTGTGTGACTTGGCCAAGAGTTTGTTGAAATGCAGCAAAGCCATCCATGCAGATTATAGGAGCTCCGCAGCCTGGCACATCTTTCTGTTGCCTCCACCCTATCTTAGGGGGTCGGGGTGGTGGTGGTGGGGGGTTCTCTGCGGCAGTTCTCCCAGCCCTCTAGTTCTCCACTCCTCAACTTATACAACAGAGTTTTGTTTGTGCATATCTGCTCTGAGGAGATTAAAATTACATCAAATATCACAAGAGACCATCTCAAACGCACTCAGATGTGAGAATTCAAAAGAAGACATTGTTGCTGGAGGGCTAACGGCAGGTTTGGGGAAAAGTGAAATGGAAAAGAAGACATTGTGTTCTCAATAAGTATGTCTACCACAGTATTTAGTCACGATATGTTAAAATCTTTTGGTATAGTGCCTAGGTAGTTTATATGATGTTCTGCTGTTAGCCCCAGGCAGCACGCCCACTGACCGCCCACATTTCACTGACCGACTAATGCATGCTGGGCAAAAAACTGGAAATAACTTGTGAAAACTTCAAGCTCCAATCAAATTGCTCAATTTTCTATGCTAATAATACCATAGTACAATTTGTACAATTGGTACCACAGTACAATAACAAATGTTATTGCCCTCAAAAAATTTTTTTAACATAACGTGTGTGTGTTTCAGTGCCTGTGTATTATGAAGGCAATGTACAGGATGTTTAAGAATATGTAAAATCATTAGAGGAGACCCAGAAGAAACAAAATTAATGACCAACTGTTTTATTAAACAAAATTTCACCTTGTAGCTTACTGTAACACTGAGCTTAAGCAAATTTTCATGATCAATAGCTCTACACATGGCAGTCATGATTTAAAATTAATTAATTTTGGACATAAATAATAGTATAAACTTCCAAGCAAGCTGTCCTTATTCTCATTCTCTGATCCTATTACCTTAACTATTGTTTTGGATATTTTAAATAGTTTGGCCCACATATACAACTAAAAGACTTTACATTTACAATTTACCCCAATGTAAATATAAACATACATTATGGATTTGCATTAAGCAGGTTTCTGAATACCATTAGCTTTTGTAAACAAAGTATTTACATTTAGCTCTTTCAACATATGTGACAGTAAAATTAACCAGCTGTTTTTTGTTTTATTCAAAAATCCATTTAACTTGACTAATGTAATCTTCAGTATTTGTAAGTATTAATGTAATCACAGATTAATGCAAATACAGATTAATGTAATCTGTAAGTATTTAGGGAAATATATATTTATTTTGAAAGAATTTAGCTGCAGACACAGGCTGGTAAACCAAAGGGGGAACCATGGGGTAAATTGTCATAATGAAACCGGCCTTTAAACTTGCAGTAAATTTAATTCAAACCTTCTGCAAAATATGACAAAATATTAAAATATAATTTTTTAAGACAATTAATTAATGAAAAGCAGAACTGTTAATATTATATACAATAGTGTAATTTTTGTTTTACCAACAAATATTCTAAAGAATACAATTTCTTTGCCACAATGTAATTTTATTGTGATCATCTATTTACCCAACAGCTTTGGCAAAAACTTTAATTAATTTAATTAAAAGTTATTCTAATTTTAGATTAGACACAAATGAACCTATGTGATAACTAGCCCCATTTGTTTGCACATTAAGGCACGATTCAATTATTGTCTGTTATAATTAACACAGATTAATTACAGATGCAGTATATACACATTAAGCTGAAAATAACCTGGTACTGTATAATTCAATACAGTCTAGAAGGGCGGTGATATGTGAAATCATTGAAAGATTTTTTCACTTCTGTTTATTATTATTTTCATGGCTTCATATTTTTTCACCTCTTTTATCACAATGTTCTCATTCCTGCATATATCTCTTGCCCCGGTGAGATGTGTGCGTGTTTGTGTGTGTGTATTTGTTGACACTTCCGTGAACTCATCCCAGAGAAAGGTGAACTCTTAAGCCCTTAAACCGAAGCCTCTACAGAAATTCAGTGGAAGCGCAGAATAAAATTCCGCCTCAATCCAGTCCTAAGATTCTCATTACCCCTCCCTCTCCGCTGGTCTACCCTTGCTCATCCGAACTTTCTCACAGGCATCCAGACAGGCTTGAGCTCTTCTGAGATTCCTGAGAAACATGCTAATTACCAGATGCTGTCCATCCCTGTGAAGACGGCCGTTCGGAGATGCCGCCGTGGTTCCGCTGTCTTTGTTGCAGAGATGAACTTTGACTGTGCCGCTAACGGACGTATGATACGAGATACTCAACAGCTATAATGTTCCAGTCTTCTCAGTTCCTCTGAGCCCTGCTCCTCTTCCGTTTCCATGGTTTCAGCTCATTCTCACTATGGATAAGTCACTCTGCATATTGTTAATTAAGGTCAAGAATATATTTTCATTACTCGCCGCATTCAGGGCTAAAACCAGCCAGTATTACATAAAACACAATGACACAACTGGAGCGTGTATGCGTGCGGTATGGCAGCGTATCTGTCTTTGTGTGCGTGCAAGCCATGCACGCCAGGGGAAATCGCTACGAATGAATTGCGTCCGCAAATAGCATTGTTTATTTGCATGGACTGTCTGTGTGGTTTTAGCAACAAAATAAGTCATTCGAATCTTGCAAACATTTTGATGTGAAGGCAATTTGTACCCTGTGATTTCCCATCATACAGGCATGTTCTCCGTGCTTGTACTTTACAGTTTCTAGATCCTAAATTAGCAATTAAAAATGCAACGACTGCTAAACTACACTGAGCGCCAGAATATGCGGTATGCAACATTGATCTATAAGCTAAACTCAATCTACAAAAAGGTTAATTTACATATGAAGGAGTCATGTTTGCACTTAACAGAATGACATTGATTATCACCTGATTTAAATACACATAGTTGCAATATACAGTGCCATGTTAAACAAGATTGCAAGTGGCAGTAAATATGCAGGTTTTTACTTTGAAATGGTGCGTGCAACAATGACGCAACTGTTCAGCAAAGTCGCTCTATATATTATATGTTAGTCGCTCTATTTATAGAGTATATTTACTAAGAATGCAAACAGTTACCTGAGTAGGAAACAGCAAACAGCTGAGCAGGAATCAAGTTCTCTATCAGGCAAAACAGTCAGTCAAAATAATGTACAGAGAGACAGACAAAAAAATCTTGTCATTATCTAGAAGAACCACCGGTTCAGATAACTGAGGTAATTTAGCAGAAAGCCTCGATGGCCTAACATACACACTGGCTGGATGAGATTAAATCTGTAATCATCTCTGTGTTGGCTAGCACATAACAGAGAGTCATTAGCCAGCAGGTGCACAGAGTGTTCGTACCATTATCCAACATTACTGTGTGCATCTCAGCCCAGAGTATCACATTCAACAACCACTGGAAAAGTTAAAGCCAGTGGATGAGAGACTTGACGGGTTGGATTTGTACACTCACTAACTCTCAGACATGCACAGACATGCATTTAATGCGATCTCACAATAATTATGCGGGACAGCTGAACTGCTGCTCTGTGCTAGTGGCTGTTCTGTCATGACCATATTTCATTTCAGTTTATCTCAGGGTTGGCAGAGTTTCTACTTACTCTGCTGAAATGTGTCTTGGGTGTGTGTGTGTGCGCACGTTTATATCTTTAAATGTAATGTCTACTGATATGTAGAAGTGAATTTAAACATATTCTGTCTAATAAAACTCCCACACAGACTGAAGCAAGTTGGCGAGTTTGTTGATTTCTCACAGTGTCTTAATGCGTCAGCCCACAAGAAAATCGTGTTGCTCTTTAATCGCTCAGGAGACTTATTAAAGTTCTCAGTTATGTTTCGTTCAAGTATCAGCTTTGACTCAGATGTTTCTCCTACAGTTCCCTGGGAGAAATAAAGTAGACCATGAGACAATTGTTGACATATAGTCAACAGAGATGTAAAATGAATACAGATAGCATATGACTTTTGAGTACAGACTTTGGCAAATCCAAGCACAGTTTGTGACAAACTGCTGTTATAAAATGCAGCAGCTACAGTAAAGTGCTAAGAACCAAGAAAATATCTTATTTTATAGTCACAAAAATTGTCTGTTAAGCTTCATACACATTTAGACTTCAACTAATTTCAGTAGAAATTGTTACAATTTCTACAAAACTTTAGTTGTCTAGCTCTTCAGTACTCAACTGACCTTCACTTTTGCTATAATTGTCACATTCACCACAGTCCCAAAACTCTGGCTGGTTGATGGTACTCAGAATACTAAAATCCACAAAGGGAGGTAGAACATTGCTATCTTGCTCCAACACTGTTCAGGATGCAGACACGCACTTTCAGTTTAAGTCTAGACTAAAGACTCATCTCAGCCAAGCCAACACCTTCTTCATCCCTAATTCATCCGTCATGGCATTAGCCAGGTATCTATGCTACTATTGTTTTATTTGTTTCCCTTGTCTCATTTACTGGATTTATCCTGAGGATACTAGAGCCGGTCAGATCCATCTTCAGCCCAACTCAATGTTCCACTAAACTGCTGTGTGCTAAATGCTGACTACCTGTGCCAACCCAGCAGCGATAATCACCATCTTCATCACTTCACTCCACTACGATGAAATTTGCAGAGGACAAACTGCTATTCCCAATCGAACAGTAAGGGACTGGACCCTTACTGTTCCTCAATAGACACTGCTAAAGATTTTAGCTGCAAATCTGCAATGATACTGTGTGATACAGTTCGAAAATCACTTATTTAATAATGTTAGAGCTTAATCAATATCCTTTTGTCCTAAACATTGCCTACCAAAACAACCTACATAGCTACTCAATTAATACATGACTTATGGCTAACTATTATTGGCATTATGTTCTTGCTATACAGCCAGAGCAACTTCCCCCACATCTTGAATTCCTCCATTTTGTAATCCAATGAAGTTTTCATTTCAAACAGCTAAACAGGACAACAGTATGACTTTCTATAAAGCTGCTTTGAAATGATGTGTATTGTGAAAGCGCTACTCAAGGAGAAGTCACTTCACTTGACTTTATTGACGATGCAGACGTTAAACAGATCTCATTTGTTTTCTTTTCAGTGGGCGAAGATGAAGGTGAACTAGTTTTTATGAAACCGTGGCTGCTGATTGGTCCTATTAGTGACTTATTATGAAGCCTAATTTGTTACTTACCAATATCTTCAACCCACACATATGTAGGAAGTCACACACACTCAACCCACATTCTGACCGCAGTTTAATTACACTGTGTGAGAAAACACAAAATGTCACGGTGAAGTCTTACACCGAGGTTGCGGATAATGAGTTGAAGCACAGATAACTTATATAATTAACCACTAACTGTTAAAACAGTGATGTTCAGAGAATGTCAGAGTTTTGCACACACCTTAAAGATGACTAAACGGCAGAATGTAACAAACATATGAGATAAGGCGATGAGTGGGAGCAACAAAAAGTTTGAAGCAGCAGGATGCAGAAACTTCTGTCTCAGAGTCTGTGCTAGTCTTTTTAACTGCAGGTTGATATCTTTCTTTAAATAAATGGATATATTTAGGATTATTTGCCCATCTGTCACTGAAAGTGCTCCAAGAATTTTATTACTTTTCATTAAGTTAAGGTTTCATTTAGTCAAGGTTGTCCAAATGTTTTTTTTTCATTTACACCTCTGCCCTACCGTTCTGCATTTCTTTCCTGTCTGGACCGCCCACAATTCGTTTACTGACCGTCTGTTGCAGACTCAGGAAGACTCATCCTCAGGAAGACTCAGACGTCTAATGCAGACTCAGGCTTTCTTAATTTGGCAAGCACTATTGTGATTGGCTAGATTTACGTAATTTACAGGAGTCATGTACAGGTTTTTATCAGTCTGCCTGGAAGTTTTGTTTATCTGCACATACCATAACAATGCATTAATAAGTACTGAGGAAGAACAAATCAATGAATTTGTCAAAATTAGCCAGATAAGTGGAATCGAATTTTAAACACTCAGCATTTCGGTTAAGGCACAAGTACACTAGATATTCACAAGTGAAGCTGTAAATTTCCTTTATCTGAGTTCAACAGAGCAGAAAAGCTGCATCCACCCACCAGATGTATTGCCATAGGCCCCCTCATTTTCTAATTAGATTGAATTAACTTCTCAAACGAACTAAAAAATTTAGGCTCTTATTAAAAAATATACATATTCACTGTAGAACAAAGTTTTAACCGTATATTTAACTTTGTTTTCTGAGTTATGTCTGTGAAGTAAATAGTATTTGCTATTTTAATTATACAAAATTTGCATACATTTCTGCTATAATTTTCTGTGTTTTAAATGTTCAGTCAATCCTGGAATGTGAATATTTTAATGAGTAATCCTTACATTGGTCTAAAACAGATTAGCCAGTAGTTTTGTATCAACTATTCTGCATAAACCAGACCCTAAACAGCAGAAAAAACAAGACTGTGGTTGTCCAAACCTGTTCTTTCTGTCTAAGTGGGCAGCTCTTGGCCAGAATAAGCTGCAAAGTGAACCAGACATCATGCTGATGGTCAGAAGTCTGGCTCTGTGAGACTACTTTGTGTCCTTTATCCTGTTTCACAGCACTCCATTTCTTGCCTTTTGCCCCCAGCCCACCTTTGACCCCCCTCCCTTAACCCCTTCAATCACTTCAAAACTTCCTGCTTTAAGGCTGTTTCTTTAGCAACTCCTGCTTGGTCGCTCAGGACTTCACCCACCACGCTATCAGTATGCAGCTCTTATTCTGATCCGCCTTTACGAGGACACAGAGTTGCTGAGCTTTTATCCCCACCCCCTCAACCCAACCTCAGCATCGCACCTCAAACCCCTAGCCCGCCTCCACACCCCATCAGTTGCAAATCTGCCCATATTAAACCTCCTTTCACCAGCCTCGCTCACCTATGGGAACCGTCTTAAAGATCAATCGATACTGGGGCATAAACATGCATCAACTCAAGTCTGTGCTTTGCTCACCTTCACTTTGTAGAAAGTTGCCTTTGCTAGCGTTATGTCTCACTTATGAGTAAGGCAGAGAAGGACAGATTTTTCTCTAAAGGCATGAATGATAGACAGCATAGTGGTTTGTAAATAAAAACGGACACTGTTAACTGTGTGTTTGACTGTGTACTGTTGCACAGGTGATACAAACTGTACAACAGTCTAGGGCATGCTAAAAGACATTGCATGCTAATGACATTTAACTGTATATAGGAACAGTAATGGGGACACTTAAAGGAATAGTTCACCCAAAAATGAAGATCTTTTCATCATGTAGCTAAGCTCACATATTTTAAAGTATGTTGGTAACCAAACAATTTTGGCACCCATTGACTTATATTGTATGGACACAAACCACTGAGAAATTTCTCAAAATATCATCTTTTCTGTTCCAGTCATATAGGTTTGGAATGATGAAAAAAATTGTCATTTTCGGTTTAATTATCCCTTTGACTTTTAAAACAGATGGGGACAAATAATAATACCTGCAATGACCATTTTGCAAAACATTAAAATAACAAATTCTAGCACCAGATCGGCACATTATAATGGACAAAAACTCTTGCTCAAGAACAGGACACACTTTCCGTGTATTGACACATCCCTGCTGTGCCGTTACATAAGGTGTTGGACAAAATTGTCTCTGGAAAAAGGTATAAATGATGCCTGAGATACACATGCCTGGTTTTGGAATACATCATTCTTTCCAGACTGGACTCCACTCGCCTTTCAAATTGTCTTTCTGTTATGAGGTCTGCAGCATTCACCAAGCAGATGTATTGCCATAGGCCCCCTCCTTCTCTGATTAGATTAAATTGTCTCCTCAAATGAAATTAAGGGCAGAAATCAATTATTGCACATCTTCACGCCTGTATCACAGCAATAAGCACTTATTAAATAGCCCTCGCCTTTGCCTGTTTAATCTTTGATTACGCTTTCAATTTGAGTTGCTGTTATCTCCATCTGCCACCGTAATGTTGCCTTTCTGGCATCACTGATATGTATTACCACATGTTTTTGATTCCGTTTATCGTGTTTGATTGTTGTTTTGACATTATAGATGCCATCGCTTTATAGTCTCTCATTGCAAGTGTTTAAATCAGTTCTTTGAGTGAGTGGGTGAGTGAGTGAGTGAGTGACAGACAGCTTTTTTAAAATGTTTTTTAGCATAATTTAATTAATAAACAAAATTTCACAACAACTAGTCTTATTTACTGACTAAAAAAAGCCTGCGTATGTATATAATTTGAATATCTTTATCTATATATATTATTGGTAACTGAAAAAATGAGTGACCCTACATCATTATGTGCTTGTTGCCTAAAGATTTGTTTGCAGAGAGTAACAAATGACTTTTTTAAATGGAGGTTGTTTGGAAAGCTTTTATTTGTTGATGGTTTTGGCATGCGCCACAATTTTTAATAATTTGCTGGATCTATTAACTGCAAAATGAGAATTTTAATTAAAAATGTATGTTGCTTATGTACCAGTTTCTTTTTTCCTGAACCTTGCTTGAACCTTTTCTCCACACGTAAGAAAAATATTATTAGTGAATGTATTGTTATCGTTAATTTGATGCATGTGCACGTTAATTTAAACCAGAGTAAACAAGACCGCGCTTTGTTAGTTTTATTTTGCTGCACAAGGTGAATCAATCATACAGTATCTAACTGGTCAAACAGAGGTAAAAATGGCAGGAAAGGCTTTTACAGCCAGGCTGCAGAAAGAAAAAGCAGAGCAGCACTGAGTAAATGAGATTCATTGTGTGGTTCTCATCCGCAGGCTGAGCCAGGACATTCTTTTAAGAGTATAGAGAGGTGAGAGAGTGTGTTTAAAGGTCAGGCCTGCAGACAGACGATGAGATGAACCCTCTGCTTCATTCTCAGACACATATTAGATCCAACAGAAAAGGCAAAAGGCTCCAAAACAACCCAACACTGAAAGTGTGTCTATTCAAGTACAGCACTCTCCCACAACTGCAGTACTCGCAAGTTCAGATTAACTAGTTCCACATTGTTCTCTTTTTGAAGATTTCAATAGCATGAAATTTAATGCTGATGCAATTTCCTCTATGTTAAAATACTTTTTCCAGTGCCAATGTAATATGCTGGGAAAAATTCAACTTTCTTGAACTGTTTTTTTTTTCAGTTACAGACAGGAAAAAAAATTGGGAAACAATCATAATTTTTTGCAATTTTATTCAGTGAAGCTAGTGTAAAGCTTTAATAATCTGGAGGGCACAATAATGTATCACATGTTTTATTAGAAATAAAATAAAAAACTACTGTGTTATTTCCAGGAAAGATCTATGCAGTCGTTCCAATTTGTGTGGTTTCATAAACATCAATATGAACTGATTCACATTCCAGATTTTCCAAGAATATCTCATTAACATCACTTCCTGCCAGAATACTTTATTTACTTAAATATATTTAAGTGTTAAAAACAGTTAACTAGTCTATACATAGTTGAAAGAGCTAAAATTTTGGGAAAATGTTTAAAAGAAAAACTCAAGGCACTGAGGCAAAATATCTTCTGGTCATAACAAAACATGAGGCCGTAACAAAGTTTGATGATAATTTCGTTTTTTGTTCTAACAGAAATGCAGGCATGACCATCAGGTGATCTCAGTGTGTGAAGCTTTCTGCAAACAACCAATTACAGTAAGACATCTAGTCTGCAGAAAACAAATGGATTATAAGAGGTGGCAAGGTTTAAAAGCATCTGTAGTGAGTAGAAAATTACTAATATCACAACTTTCTCTTTATCTCCAGTTGGAGAATGGAAGTTATATTAAACGTCACCATTTCAAATATAATCTTTATCTCCGTTTCTGTCTGTTCTGTGGCCAGTGGGTCTCCAGCAGAAGCTAATTACCACGTCTGTTTGCCCAAAGGTACGTGATCTTATTAATTGTGCATGTCACAGCTCCATTTATCAGTAGAGTTATTATGGTCTTCTCAAGCGTGGAATATCTGTTCTTTCATTACACAAGTCTTTCATCGGCACGTTACTTTAATAGCACTTACATCTGAATCTGTTCTCAGCAACCTCATTACGGCCAGCAGGAACAAACATGTCATTACGACATCTGCCATGTCGAGCTATAATGGCAGCAGTTAGGACTAGACAAACCGAATTACCTTGCGATCTAGATTAATCAGCAACATTGAGCCAATAAGCAGAACCCTCACGAAATCTACATCCAGAACATTTGTACCGGGGCCCGCGCAATTACACAGGGTAATGAAGTAATTCAACTGACCTGAAGGCTTTACAACACGCTGGGAGATAGTCCTCTGGGCTACAGCGAATGTCGGTTTAATCATTTTACTAAAAAACAACATTTCTTCTTTGCAGGGAGTAACAGGTATTAAAACACCAGCATTGACCCTAAATTTCACATCTGAGGCTAAAAGCAAAGATTTGCACACAAAATAAAACAGGACTGCTAAAAGAGAAGTGCATTTCTTTGTTGTTGAAATATTATTATAAATAGACTGAGAAAGTATGCCAGAATGTAATGTGGGCAGCATTGAGAAGGACAGAATTAATATAAATGATAAATTTGTCCTGTCAAATGGAATTATTCCAATTACTTACGGAAAATTGTTTCTAAAGTAGGAAATCCATTATATAGATGGATTTGGTCGATAAAAGGATCGTTTTCCTTTATTTTTATGTGTGTTTTCTGTTTTTTTTTCACCAAAAATTTAACATATAAATGAATACTTAATTATTGACTTAATGTTTAAAATGTTGATGTTTAATCTAAGTCTGGGTTTTAGGTGGCCTGCTATTGGTCTGGGTTGGAAAGGTTTGGACTTGTCTTCAGGGCCTGAGACCACCGGACCAGAAAGTAAACATGATTTTGCCAAGTAGGACCTGATCAAATCCCTGAATCAACATTATTATTGTTCTTGAAACAACCTTTTTATCAACCAATCAGATTGTGCGAATAGGTACAAATAACTCACTAAACTCATATAAATAAAGTTCACATCAGGGGTGCCCAATCCTGCTCCTGGAGGGCCAGTGCAGAGTTTAGCTCCAACCCTAATCAAATAACCTAAACCAGATAATCAAGGTCTTACTTGACAGATTAGAAACATCCAGGCAGGTGTGTTAAGGCAAACTGGCTCTGCAGGACACTGGCCCTCCAGTAGCAGGAATGGGCACCTTGGGTTTACAAGCACACACTAACATTTACCCTGTCTTACACATTACACAAATGTAAATAGTTTAACGTGGCTCCCGGAACAATTTCTTCTGAACTTAAGGACGTACAGTATCTAAAATTACAGTAATATGTATAAATGTATAAATTCACCTTCCTGAAAAGCTATTAAAATACTAGCTGCTGGTTATGTAGCTGCTCGGCTGTTGCGGAAGGTCTCTTTCAGATCATGCATATTTTTCCTTAGCGTTCCACTCTGACTCATCTGTGCAGATGTAGATCTGTCAGGCAGCACAAAGCGGAGAAGCTTGGCTCCCCTCTGCACACAGCCTGCTTTCCTTTACTGGATTACTGATATGCGACGGTACACACCGTAGCTCCATGGCAAGCACTCAGCAGCTTACAGCCCATTCTGCTAGGATAAGCTAACCCTGCATGGCGTGCAGAGAGCATTTATGAGAGGGAGAATAAAGCATTCCTCCCGTCACACCTCGGAAGCACGTCGGAACGCTGTGATACACTAATGCTGCACTTCGCTGCCCGTCACACTACCTTAAACGCTCTGCTGACAGAGGATCTATCCGCACATTTAGCCAGACCCTGGGCAAGTCAGCCGCAAGATGTTTCAGGGCTTTTAGTCCCCTAGGCCCAATTTGTATGGCACATTCACAGAGATCACACTACATCCTGTACAAATGTCTTTTTTTGTGAATTGCTAACTAAGGTGGGAAGGAACCTGTTCTAATGGGAATATAACCGTAGAGGTGCGGTAAAGGCCTGACCTAAATGTGTGGTCACAGAGGCAATCGAAGACCTTCAGTTTTATATAGCTATTAAGGCACAATGTAACAGTGTTTTGATATATATGTCACTTAAAAGATTGCTGCAGACTTGAAAGGAAATATAAATATCAAATTCACTCTGAGGCTGAAATATAAGACAACTACGTTTGGCAGACACTGTTGTCCAAAGCCACTTACAGTTCATTCAACCTATACAGTTTAATTCAAACCTATGACCTTGGTTTTGCTAACATAATCCTTTGTCAATTGAGAATGCTGAAGTGCAGTAAGGAACATTGACAATGACATGTTAAATTGACACGTGTATTGGGTCAAAACCCCCTGATGATGCATTAAGCTGTGATCTGGAGGATTGTGCAATACCTCCAGACATATCAGTGCTTAGTGCTCAAGTGGGAGGTGCAGGTTTAAATCTGATCTGGCTTTCCTCTTTCTCTGTCCCTCAGATTTTATCATTTCCATATAATGATGTTAAATATCCCCTATGACACAATTAGAAGTAAACTGGAGTTCTGCCATTTAAAGGTTGTTATATCACAGAAGATCTGGAACCCGAATGTGTGTGAATCAACAGTTCAGCCACAATTAATCTATCACTTATTATCAAGGTTGGACCATCTTTCCATCAGATGACTACATCAACTGGGAAAGTCACTCAATCTATAAATGTTTGACTAAAAGCGCCGGCTGTTCTTCGCTGTGGGCACTCGCGCTGAGCTGTAACACATTGTCATTGGGTCTCAGATTAAAAGCGGATAAAGATCAAGCTGGTACAGAAAAACTGGCAACCTGCTTGTAGCATGATTTCTGACAGCATCATTTTTTGGGGGGATATGACTTATTGAAATACAGTTCGGTGACCTTTTTGGGTGATTTTTGTGTGTCGCACAGTCAGCCAAGAGAAGCTTCTGGAATACCATATACAGTAACATGCAACAGTGTTGTACAAATGGCAAGCAGTTAACGCATCTATGTAATCATCATTTAATTGCGTGAGAAAAAAACGAACACTTAACTATCTTATATAACACACTGCTAAACTCCTGGAGACTTCACTGGAAAAACAGCTTTGATAATACACATTTGGAAGACACTTTATCGAATGCAACTCACGCTGCATTTAGAGTTTACATACATGCATTGGTTCATGCATTTAATGGGAATCAAACCCATGACCTTACTGTCCCCAGTGCCTTGCACTACCAGCTGAGCTATGGGAACGCATTGTCAGCTATAAACATTATTGAATGTAACTTTATATGCTTAAAACCATCTCTGTTCTTACATATTACTATATAGCCTATTTAATCAAATGTAAGCATTTACATTATAATATTTATACATGAAAAACAAATGTAAGTATTTACATTATAATATACACGTCAAAATATTTATTATAACCAGTGGCCTATATCCTAGTAACTTGTGTTTGTTCTTTGAGTCAGTTTGTAAATCTTTCCCACGTGTTGTAAATCACATAATATTGAGACATACTTACGCTATCAATACTCTTATGAAAGTCAATATTAATATATTTGAACATAATATTGAATCGCCATGCACCAACCAGTTTTAGATCTATGCAAGGACATTAATCCGAGTCAATAAAAGACCAGCAAGCACTAAAATATATTCCTAAAGTGGCGATATTAAATACAATATCTTTTTGTTAGGTGCTATAAAAACAAAACAAATGTGTATTAATTGGTCCCATCTCAGAAGAGATGAAAGTGTTGACAGTGCGCCGTGCGGTGGTTTGACCCGCGGGGCGCGGCGGCGCGCTTCTGTCTGCGGGATTTAGAGAGAGTTAAAGTGGGACAGCAGTTCGCGCTCGCCCGCTGCGGTCTGACCACCACCTGTGCTTTACTGTACGTGCTTTTTCCTGTTCTTACTTTCATGTATTCCGCATTTCACTATCTAAAATTTTCATTCACATTCTGCGATAATCATATTTCACAACTGCTATAACGTAAGTACATGCATACGCTATATTTAATACCATGCTGTCTTAAAGCGATGGTTCTCCAGCATGCACTTGCACACTCGAAGAGAAAATCTTATGCTACGACGACCCCAAGATGTTGAATCTTGCAAATGCCCGAGTCGGATACGATACGAGCGCTTTCCGACACGCTTATGTCTGACTTAAACCAGTGTTGCCCTATTAAAACAGTCATCAAAATGATGCAGAGCATTGACACAGCATTAATAATCCATAACCATGCAAGTTCAACTTGTTTTGCATGCTCACAAAACACAAGGGACGTCAAATCACACACTGAAGGCTGAGCAAAACTGTGCGTAACTGTTATAGGAATGATTATAAGTATACAGTAGCCTGTATCGCTGTCGTTCATACCAGACCAATGTGATTTTGGAGCAGACACAAACAGGATCATTCTGTTT
>JAZGTK010013005.1:0-14560 GCA_036877625.1 Ambastaia sidthimunki | reverse complement strand
TTGGCTTAATTTGATATTAACAAAGTAAATATAGTATTCTGCAGTTTTGTGCTTCAAACAGAGATGGTGATAGAGAGGCAAAAGTTACGGATTGCAGTTTTGAGAAACATTCTATATAACAGTGAATTCTTGAGTACTAGAATGTTAAAAAGACTAATTACTTTGATAAAGCTGCCATGGATGTTGTTGAGGAATCATCACAATCCGAGTCATCTGAGGAGAAAATGCTTGAATAACCAAAACAGTCTGACAATAATAAAAGGTATTTCTGTTATCAAAATGCAGTTGTTACCATCACCACTGAAGTCATTTTCCAGCTTATCTGGAAGCTCCTCATAATCATCATCTAATATCATGTCCTGTCTGAAAGTTAAACACAAGAATAAAAGGAGTGAGGTGCACAAAAGTTAGCATTTAAACTAGTGAACAAAATGACAAAATGCTGCATGGAAAATCTGGGAATGTTTTTAAGTGAAGTAGCTTCTAAATTAATTCTGAATTGTTTCTCTGAAATGTTCTGAAATGAAAGTATATACAAAATAAAAACTGTTAATCAAGTAAATGCACATACCTCTCAAACCCAAGGTCATGACTTTTCTCTTCAAGTTGTCTGGGACAAAGACTTAGGTCAACCTGAGAGGCCTTACAGCATTCTTCCTTTGTGAGGTGAATGGCAGATATCTGATTTGTCACTGTGTAAACAGATGGTGATTGAGGAGAGACCAAATTGTGGCCAGTCACCCCTGGAATGGCACAATCACTTCCCTGTGTTTTACCATCACAGACAACAGTTGAGGGATAATTATCCATTTGATCAAAATTGAGGGCACTGTTGGTTTCCATGGGTGCAAAACATGACTCATCTTCATTAAGACAGATGGGCACAGTGCAATCTGTGGTTACATCCCTACCTAACCTGCAGACAAGTTTCATGCTGGCCTCTGGTTGCTTGCTTAGACCATTCAGTGTCCTGTGTTTTGCATGCACATTGTTTTTGGAGAGTTTTTGCACGGTGACTGTGAACTCTGCCTCAGAGCTGATTTTAGACACTCTCTGAGGTGCTTTACTGACACCGTTTCCTACAGATTTTTTCATGGTATGCTCATGTTCTCTGACAGCTTCCTCTACTATCTTTTTGAACTGCAAATCATTGGTCTCCTTGCATTGGTTTAAGAGCACATCTGCGCATGCGTCTTTCAAAGGCACAGTCGGCTGGGCGGGTTTTGTTGCGACAGCTTTGACGCCTCTCACATAGGTTTCATTGCAGCCAGTTTCGATAGTGGCAGTACTGTGCAAGTCCTCCTGTTTGGAGTACAGGGGCATTTTGGCGTTTGGAGGCCGCACGACTCCATTGCTATTCTCCCTGAGCTTGCTGTTCGTCCAAGGCAAAGACTGATTAGTGGGCATAGTTTTCTCAATCACAACTGAGGCCCTTTGAGAGAACGACTTAGGTGGGGAGGGACAGGCGGGATAAACAGACCGTTGAGGCGAGAAAGCCCTTTTCCCTAACAGTCCTGACTTTAATCTTAATGAATCAAGGTTCCAGTGGGGTTGACAGCTGTAAGTAATCGGCTCCTGTTGAGGGTGGCTATGGCATGCAGTGGGATCAGCATTAATGTGTGGCAAGCTCTTGGATAACAAACTGTGCTTACTCAGATCATTACTAGCACCATTCAAAGAATAAGCACTTGTGCTCTGTAAGCGGCTGACTCTCACACCAGAGGCATTCGAGGCCTTAGGCACATGTGGATAGGCACGTTGTGAGGATATCCCTGAGACACAATAGGGTCGATCATACAGCACTCTCACATTAGGGTGAGACAGCGGGTCACCTACGCCACCCTGCAGTCTCTTTCTTTCAGCGTTGGAGGACCCTCGTACATTGGGTGAATGGACTACAACAGACTTGGCTTGAACGATGAGGGCTGGCGGTGCTGCCCCATTTTCCAAGTCTTCAGCTCCACTGGAGGCCATTAATTGCCATCTCACACCCTCCTGGCATGGGCTCAGGCAAACACATAAGTGAGGAATTAAAGGACAGAGTCTTCAGCTGTAAGATGGAGAAAAATAATACCTATAATTAATACAGACTTCATGCTGATTTTAACACCTGATGTCAACATGTAGCACATGGCACGGTTCCCACTCTTTTTGATTGATGAATTTATGAATGTCATTTCCATTAACTGGATATTCATTTCACAGATAACACAGTAGAAATCTAATTGTGTGTCAGGTGTGTCAATTCTTTCAATAATGCATTTTTAAAAAAAACGATACAGTATACAAATTTCTGAACTAAATTAAACTGACAGATCGATAATGTCATTGTTGCTGGTTTTACCCTAAAGAAAAACTATTTAAGTTTACTAAAAAACTTTTAAAGATAGTGATAGTTTAAATAGCTTTTCTAACCCTGGCAATGACAATGTGGGAATCTTTGCAGTTTGGAGACCAAAACAAGTGGAATTGCAAGGTGAGTTTATTGATAAGTTTACTGCTTTCTGTGTTTGTGACTGTGCGTTTTCATCATTGCCTCCACATTCACCAATAATGCGTGAACAGTAAATATTTGAGACTATAAAGGTATATGCAAACAGTATATGAGACACTATTTTGTCTCATAATGAAATATGCGGGAAAATGATTGACAGGCACATATTAAGTAATGCAATACCTTATATGTAGGTATGGTTTATGTACAGCCATAGTGTTCAAAGGCTGCTTTTCACAAAACAAACAGTCTGTCTATTAAGTGTAAATGCCAGTAAACTACCTAACACCACCTATTCCCTCAACAGACATTAACCGCGCTTATATAATATCTAGTCAATATGTTGGACTTTTTTTTATATCGCTGGTATTGAGCAATCTCACACACATGAAGTGGTTTATTGTGTGGACTGCATACACAAAGGCGGTGTGTCAAAGCCTAGCAAGTTGCCTGCCTAGATAGCAGTTTGGCCAACATACGCGGATTTTATGCTGTCTACATAGGCAGCGCGCTCGATTTTGAAATACCGCCGCGGCCAGGCTAACCGTTAGCTTGTTAGCTTACCACACAACATTCACTTCACAGTCTATTAACAAGTTTTTATTACAAACAACACAACAAGCATTATTTATAAAGAATAAACACGCTTTGTTTAATTTTAATATTGAGTAAAATATAAACTCTTACGTATAAGCGAGTCATTAATAAAAGCTCTTACCGGTTAGTATGACAGGGTGATTTCTGCTGTCGCCTCACTGCGAGTCTCGCGCTCGGGAAACCCGCCTCGTGCTTTTTTCCACCTCGTGCTGTCTTGAGTGTCTGACGCTCACTGATGATAAACAGACGGTCGCCACTACAATAAAAGTTTCATCCGTTTATAACATTTTGACAGTTTAGGTTAAACGAAAACGACGAACATTTACTCCACATTCATACATAAAATATTTTTCTTCAACATAAAATAATACTACTAATCAATCAACTAACTAGTTAACCGATTAACTAAATAAGCGAAAAGAAAACACTTTACAATGAGGTACCATTTCTAAACCTTAATTTACATGAACTAACAACTATGAAGCTGCTGAAACATTATTCGTTGATAATGATTTATGTAGTTATTTATTGTATTGATAATGATTTATTGTAGGTAATGTTCATTTCAACACTTACTAACACATTTTTAAAATCATATCCCAAAATGAACTAACAGGAATGGACAATTGTATTTGCATTAAGATTAGATTAAGAGTAAATGCTGTAAGATCATTATTAGCTTTTGTTAGCTAATCCATTAACTAATGTGAACAAATGTAACGTGTTACCATGAAAAACAAATAAACACTATTTGTAAACTTCTAATGGGAAACAAATACTTTAAATAAACAACTAATACCTAATAAAACAATCTGACTTAATGAAGCTATTTCTCTTACCTTACACACATTCACATCCTTTTTGGATTCTAGATATAATGTATGTAAATTATTTCAGAGCAAAATAAAGAACAGCTTTTCTTGAACAAGGGTAAGTTTTCTGTGCTGAAGCCTGAGCTCTCTGACTAAGCTAATCCAATATCCCTTCAAGTTATTTAAAAACTCTTTTACAGAATGAAGTAACCCAGTATCACCATCTCACATGCACTTAAAATTAAATATGCATTGTGACAAAGCACCTGCAATTCAAACTCTCAGCTGGTCACCATGATGATGTGCCCTTGGACACACATAGTGAATAACGCAAACAAAGTTGCTAGAGAACACATAACATATAGGTTTATGCTCTGTTTAACTTATAGGTCTCGACCGCTTTATATTAAACTCTGGTTTAGTATGTTTCAAACTGAACCAGGCATGAGGCTGTACTCCTTTATCAACCCTCATGAGAACACAATGCTGTGCTGTAAGATGTGGGGTAAATTCTCAGGTGAGAGAGGGTTCGGTCAGATCTTTTCTTCAGTTAGCCCCTGACTGACGTGATACTGTATAGTGTTACATCTGCAGAACTTCAGCTGTAGTTACATCAGCGTGGAAAAACAAATTACCACTAACCAGAAAGTATGGAAGAAAATATGAGAATTAGAAAACAGGCAGACAGTCTGATTCTGTGGACTGGTTACTGTGTATAAACCCAAAAGACAGAGAAATAGTATTGTAACGTTTGGAAATAAATAAATAAATACACATAAATAAATGCAAGAATTTATAACTGGGATCAAACTTGTATTAATGCTATAACAGTATATATACAATTTGAAAAGAGTTTAAAAAATAAAAGAGCTGCTATCTCACAAGTACAATTGAATCCGGATTGTGTTTCTAATTAAGTTTAATTATTGGCACAGGCCCCTATAAACGTGTCAAGAGAACTGCACAGTCATGCAAGAGGTGTTGCTATAAACACTGTGCTAATGCTTGATCTCATTATAATGTGTTTGAAAGTATGTGACAGAGTGGGCTGAAATAATTTTATTCTAAACCAGCTGAACCAGTTGAATGTCTTTGAATGTGTTTTTCTAAAGCGCTGAGTCTTCAATTACTCCCTTATAATATACACATCCGTCATAAGGCAGAAAACAGCGCCCCCTTTTGGTCAAAGTGTGCAACAATCCCGGTAACAGAAAATCACTGTACATGGAAACTTAAGGTTTTATGTGTTCAATTTACGTAAAGTTGGAGTTAACATATCATCTTGCATCTCAAGCAAAATAATAATGCTAAAAAACCTCTGACACAACTTAATTTAAAATAAATTATTCTATAATTTTTCACAGAGTACACACAGACCTTTCAGAAATGTGTTTGTTAACACTGATAACATTATTTGTTTTGGGGGTCAATTCGACCCCAGCAAGACTATGTTGTCGATAATTACAGCAAAGCAAATACAGATAGACTCACAAAAGATTACTGCTATAAAGCATGATATATATGCATTATATTATATGCATATATTTCATGCATATAGTATATTTATGCATGAAAAATTGTAAATATAATTAGTTCTTAAAAGCGAAGCATCAGTTTGATTGTGTTTTACGTGACAGGCAATCCCATTCTCTCTCTCTATCTCTCTCTCTCTCCTTTTCCTGTTTAAAAGCATGTCAGAGCCTGTGGGATGGGTATCTGTCGTTTCTCTTCATCTGGATGTTGCTCTGACACTTTTGATGAAGACAGGCGCATCTCTCCAAACTTCACAAGACACGCCGTCCATTCTGTGTCCTATACAAAACTCCAGCGTTCATTATCGGAATAAAGCTTTTAAATAGTTCATCAACACAATCCGCAACACAATATATCTTGAAACAGTTAAACTATGAAGTTCCAGTGCGTTTCTCTTTTTATCTGTGCTTTACTCATTGGAAAGTGTTGCGGATCTCAGATCAAATTGTCTCGTCTGGATCGATGGGTCAAAACTGGATTTCAGTACCTGAAGCTCAATCTGTGCCGGAGGGTCTCTTTACCCGAGAGCGAGTGCAGGAAACTGGCTCACCTCCACCTGAGCGGTGTGGTGGTGTACGTCTCTGAATACAGCCCCGGAAAAGTGCTTGCAATACTACCGGATTCATACTCCACCGGGACCGTACCGTCAAAACACAGCGGCTACTCTGTGGACTCGAGCGTAGATGATGAGAGCAGGACAAATGAAGAATTTTACCCCGGTGCGAGTGCACATGACGCGGTGCTGGTTTTGGACCCCAGCCCCGGAGAGAGTTTCGGACACCCGGTGGTTCTGTTCTATGTTGACTTCAATATAACTAAGAAGAAATGCGCTCGTATGGATGGCATTTATCTTGGTGAGTACAGCCTGAATCTCCCAAACTTGTCGACATGTCGTTTGAGAGGAAACTTAAAATGGTCTACAGCAATGAATAAAAATTCATCTTAAATTTATTGAGAATTATTATTGGACATTTGATACATTGCATTACAACATCTTTACAACATTACAATCAACATAGTTAAGACCACGTTAGCCATATTTTGCCTTACAACATCGTAGTGGATACTCCAAGTCATCTTATTAAGAAATAAAAATATTTAAAGCTAAATTACAAAAACAATAAGTATTTATTTGGAGTGGAAAATTAATACAAAATGGCATATATAGGAGCGCAGAATAAACTACCAGTCGACATAAGAAAATCACAAAGGAATAATTTTTTTGTACCATTTATTAAATAGTGGTAAAATAGTGATATTAAACAAGTTTCCATATAACAGAAGAAACTTGGTTAAGAATGATATACTGTAATACTGTACAGTATTAGCTGAATGTGACAGTGAATATGACAGGACATATATGGCAATAAAAGTAACTATAGTAATAATCGTAATAATGTGTAATAGCAAAGAGCCAAAATCAAAAGGAAAAAAACAAAATAATTACATATGAAATGCCTTGTTAATTTTAAGTACTTGGTAGGAAATGACACTGTTACATAAACGCTGTGATGTATAACATTATGAGAGAACAGTCCTGCAGAACTGGAACTCAGAAGTGTCATAACATGCAGTCACGCAAGGGTGTATGGACAGCTGGATAACATTACAGGCTCATAATTATTTAGGGAAAACAAAATGATGTTTATAAGGCTCTAACATTATACAGTAAGATTGACAAACAAAAGGCCCACATCTATAGAAAGTTTGTTGATTTACTATATAGCTAATGTAATGATATTCAACACAAATATCTCTGTAGATGTTTAACCATCTGAAAAAGGCAGTTTTTCAAGGCATATAGTATAATTATCTGCCATGTGACATAAGGCAAGACTCCATGCAAGTTGTGTTTGTGTGTGTTGCACAAGGATCTAATCTTAGGAAGTCAGGCCACGGACCCCCTGCAGGTAAAGTGGAGGGCAGGCACACAACTTAGGCAGGAGTCATGCATTCACAATAAGAGTGGTCAATAATTAATCTCTCAGTGTTTTCAGTTCTCAACACAGAGTTCGGTGCCCCATTCAGCTATGCCTGCAGTTCTTTACATTAAAGGACTTGAGCCAATCACCTCTGAACTAAACTTGAAAATTTTTCTTTTTTGAAAGTTGCATTTGCCTCAAGGCACACTAAAAACGATGTTTTATAGACTTAAAAATAAAGGTGCTAAAAATGTTTTTTTTTTTCACAGCAGTGTCGTAGAAAAAACATTTCTGGTCCCCTAAAGATTTCAGTAAAAGAATACTAAAGCCATTTCAAGAATACCAAAAAAAAACATATTTCTTACTTTTTATAGCCTGTAGAGCCATTTTGCACTACAAATAAATTTTGTGCAGTTACTGTAGATGTAAACGTATCAAATGTATTGTATTTATGATGAATCCATTTCTTCTGAGAAAAATGCATTGTGATTCCTAAACATATGCTTATGTCTAAACCTAACATACTGTATCAGTGGACATGACAAATGTTGTGTCATTAAAGCCTTTATCCTTTCCAGTTACCTTTCAGTACCTTCACACATAAAGACATTGAATGACTAGGCAGCAAGGCCTCAGGTTTCAGACACATCCACTGTTTAAATAAACTCATTTTAAGATAATTGTTGATAGCTAAGCACACACGCCCTGCCTCAAGCCTTAAAGTAAATCAAACTGGAATATTTTTTGTAACCAGCAACAAAATTAAGCTTGGAAAGAGTAATAACGACCAAAACAGATTAGAAATAATAAACAAAATTGCTTTGGTTTACACATTAATTCAAGGCTCTCAAAGAAAGGCTCTCAAGGCAATTCAAATCTGGAAACATTTCTAGATTCTAATCTGTCCAAACACCACCAGCTCCTTTAAAGATGTGGTAAGAGTCAGAGATCGGAATGAAAGCTAAGGTCAGTTCTTGCCACAATTAAAATCATCACCGGTCTCTTTGGGTTTTTGTAATCGGCCTCCGGATACAAATGACCGCAGAGAGACGCTCATTAGCGCTGCTGATTCTGTCTTAACCCACATTCTCAAAGCATGTCCAGCCAAGGAAACCATTTATTTTGAGGAGGCAATTTTACTTAAGTGAAACTGATTTAAAATGGATTGTGATTACACCCCCTGCTGTCTTTTCCAAACTTCCTAAGCGTGAAACTGATAAAGATTCTTGGCATCTGCAGCCCTGAATTCTTGTCTGAACTGCAGTGTGTCTTAAAATGAATAGTTTGCATATTGCTCACTGCTGTGGCCATGCTTGTTTAATTAGTACTGTAATTAATACTGCAGCTTTTTTTTTAAGAAAGGTTGACACGTGCTTGAACCACAGCAGTAAACTTATGTGGCTCATGTCAGTGATGGTGCAACATTTATCCAAGGCATTTACACAATGTCAGGGTGTATTCACTCGAACACTGGGCAAATATTAACACTGGTATGTTCTTGAATGATCACCAAACAATAAACTAAATAGCATCCCTTAGTACCAGGGCTTGCTGCCTGGAGAAAAAGTTTTAAATAAACTCAAGGCATAAATCACATTGAATGTTGAACATATCCATTAAATGGACTGATTTCTGCTGGACAGCTATCAGCAGATAATATTTGTACATGCTCTGATTAATGCTAAATCTATTAATTTTATAGGGGAGGAGTGTTTGATGATGGCAGTGAAAACACGTTGTCAAAATCAGCTAAAAAGGAGACGCAGTCGCAGCGATCGCGTGGCGAGTCGGGCTAGATCACGCAGGAGCGCAGCAGGCAGAACTGGCCGCGTGGAGCGTAGTAGCGGCCTCTGTGAGATTCACTTTCTCCCCCTAGTGGTGGGAGTGAGGGACAGCAATCGAACCCAACGCCTACGCTGTGTAGGTGAGTAAATAACCAGGTTCAAATATCTCTGGAATGTCAATGCTAAACTCCTGGGAAAATCACTGAATAAATGGGAGGAGTTAAGGAGTGAATGACTGGGGGTAAATTCACCACAAAACATAATTTACCCATGCATCATAAAAATAGTTCATTTGACTTGTTAACTACACTTGGGCTAAAGCTAAAAAATGCTGCCTCTGAAGGATGCATTCCAAGAGTAGGAAGGCATCAAGACACATCTAAATCTAATGTTTGCCTTACTTCCTGTCTCCTGAGACACCTTTATCTAATCTATTTTTTAAGACAGCATGGCTATATCGTTTGAACAACATTTAAACATTGTTAGCCTTACAGCTATTATTAATTAGTTCACAATCACAGAGACATTGGGGCTGGATGTGTTTGTGACATTTAACATCGGTTTGGCTGGATATAAAGTTCAGATGTTCAATAGAGCGGAATCTGGTCTAAATCTGGCCTAACACTAAATATTAAGCAGGACTGTGTAATATTTAGTGTCACCTTGTACTGTCTGGGTTTTAAATGTGCCAAGACATGCAGAAGAGTCATCACTGAGACGTTTTAATGGTGCTCTGAAGTGCACCACTTGAAGGCTAACAGTACCATGTGTTTAAAGTCATGTGCTTCTTAATATAACAGATCTTCCAGACTTTGCCAGATGCCCAAAAACTCTGCCATCGACCAGCCCCAGCGTTCCCATCTCCAGCTGTGAGCTCAACAAAAACACCCGCCGGTGTCACCAGCAGCGTCTGGCCACACACCTGTCCTGCCGTCTCTACCAGACCTGTGATCACGCTGTTCTCCTGTCAGGTACATAAGCACAGTGCATTTTAGATGGGTGATATAGTAATTAGTACAATCTGACCTTAGATCAGCTGACTGATGGACCAAGACTTGGACTTATGGGCTATCTCAGGTATGCCTGCTCTTCCAGGTATTCACATAACCTTTAACCTGTGCATGTGCAGGTGGCTGGCAGGAGCAGATAACATACCAGCGCCACGTGCAGAACCTACAGCTCTTCTACCAGATGTTGAGGAACAATGGCTTCCATAAGGACCACATCAAGACATTCTTTGCTGGGAACGGACAGGTAGCAGGTCAGAAGACACTTTTGAGTCAAGCTGACTTTTATTTAGGTATTTGGAATAAGTACCCTATTGGTAACAGGACAACCAGGTCATCTCTTGGGTTCTAACAGCAGCTAGTAAAAATCATGTTTGAAGAATTGGAAATGAAAAAGTCAAGCTGTATCATTACATAAAGAACATCTCCTCTCCTCTCTTTATAGAAAAAACTATAGGCTAGAAAAGTAGGATATAATGGTTCTTTTAAGAGCCTTTGACTGAAAGGTTCTTTGGGCAACCAAATTGGTTCTTTTATGGCATTGCTGCAAAGAACCTTTTTTTTTAAGTGTGGCTCAACAGATGCATTCTGCTTTGCATTCTGATTCAACACCTGTCTTTACTGCCACAGCTAAAGAGACAGAGGGGATGTATCCAGCCACAGAGAAAGAGGTGATCAGGAACCACATCTCTTATATCTGCAGAAAGCAGCACTGTGCAGATTCTCTGGTTCTGTACCTGAACAGCCCCACACGTAACGATGGAACCATGCTGCTCTGGGACCGCAATAACAACGGCATTGTGAGTGTGTGCGTTTGCTCAAACATTCTCATGGGTGCACTGCATTACAACAGCATTTACATACATGATGAAACGTTCCTGCCATGGAAGCTACTATATTTTTTCCATGCTTTTCACCATAAGCATTTCAGAAATTCCACAACACTTATTTTAGCCATTTTTTAAGCCATTAAGCAAACCAACCAGTTATAATAAATCATAGCTTTTTAATCAAGCTTTGATATGAAGCTAAATAGTGTGAGTTTCTGAAGATAATGGTTCATCGACAATCAACTCAAATGGGATTGGTACTTCTGGAACCCTGCTGTTATACTCTACAGTGGCAGGAACCCACTGATTTTATTGGAAGCATATTTTTCAGTTCAATGGATCTGTCTTTGTAAAAATACAGGAATGTGTTTTCTCAAACACAGGCCCCCAAATCTAGAACAACATTTCTCATGTTGATTTTGCGAGCATGTATTGTGTATTGCTGAAGGTGCTGAGGTTGGTCTTCAATGGATGTGTGATTACAGAAGCACAGAGAGGAAACATGAATAGAGAGTTTAGACTTAAGGAATGTGAGAACATCTCTTATCTTCCCGTAAATGAATCCAATGTGTTTTCCCTAGCCCACCACTTCAAAGTGCCACTAACCAAAGGACTAAAGCTTTACACAATGAACGCTGATATCTGATTAGCTCTCATTAATCCATTGTGCTTAATTTCTTGGAAGAGTTATTTGAGTGTAGAGAAAGAAAACATTATGTATTTGTAATACTGCTAAGCAGAACGTCACCTGTGCAGCAAAAGTCTAACAGAGAACGCTTTATCAAACCTTATTTCCTAAATGCTCTGAAGTGGACTGCTCTCCTAACAAGAAAGATGAGAGAGATTAGATCACATTTCATGGAGAAATATGGCAAGCACAAGCTTAGGCAGACAATCTTATTAAAAACACAGACAGGTCTTTATATTAACTCATAAAAGAGCATCCATTCTTTTTCATCTATCATTAATATAATCTTTCCAGAAACCATGCACACTTTTAATTATATTGCTTTTAATAGGTAAACTCATTTTGCTTTACCAAAATCCCACAATCCTTTGCGAAAGGTGGTCAGTAATCTTAACCATATGTTTAGATCAGGGCAAACAGAAGGGAGCAGACTGCACAGTAAAGCCCACCTCTCCATGACAATGGGCACAGACTCTCTGGGGACAAAGGCAACAATCTGATTATCAGACAGGGATGTAGTGACAAAAAGGGGATTGAGAAACAAGGACCACACAAAACAAGGACCCCACAAGAGTGTGTGTGGTCCACAGAAAAGCTGCTCGCTGCTTCTTAAAGCAGAGAGTATGGGACTGCTCATTTCATCCACTGTCCTGTGACTCTTTACTGTTTTCTGAGACAGACCATAATAAAATAGTGATGTGCTAAGACAAATAAAGCTCTTTTTCAGATAAGGGTTCAAAGTGAGCCAATCAGTATTATCTATACTAATATATTAGTATTATTCCAGCATTAAACTATTGTCAATCATATTAAATTATGATTGCATGAGCTAATCAGACATGTTATAATAAAATAACTGACATGCTAACCTGTGACCACAAATCAGTTGAATTATTTGATCAGAGGCATATCTACAATATCACCAATAATAAATGACATTGATTGCTGGAAAATTGTATAATTGTTATTATAAAACATTTTTTTAACGTGCACCTTTATCAGATTGTGGTGGCTGACTTTGTAACATTACAGTGATTTAACATCTTAAAACCATTATATTTCGAAATGTGATGTCAGAGAAATATTGTTCACATTTATTAATTTGGCAGACACTTTGACTTTCAAGTTATACATTTTTTATCAGTACATCTGCTCCCTGGGAATCGAACCCACAACCTTTGCACTGCTAGCACAATGCTCTACCAACTGAGCTACAGAAAAACATATTGTCTCATTTCTTCAGGCAGATCTGAAGGAGCGTTACTCTGTGGGGGAACTGCTGGCAGATCTGGCAGGGTGCAGAGCCAGTCGCGTGCTGCTGTTTGTGGAGCAGAGCTACAGCGGGGTCCTCAGCAAGAGACTGGCGGGGTCCCTCAAACACCTCAATGTGGTGCTGTTGAATGGGCTGCCTAGAATGGACACAGCTGAGTTCTGGGCCGCTCTGCACCCATCTCAGTGCCTCACAGACCATCTCAGTAAGGTGAGAGGTCAACCT
This sequence comes from Ambastaia sidthimunki, assembly GCA_036877625.1. Lineage (NCBI taxonomy): Eukaryota > Metazoa > Chordata > Actinopteri > Cypriniformes > Botiidae > Ambastaia > Ambastaia sidthimunki. The sequence continues at coordinate 1,398 of JAZGTK010013005.1, read as the reverse complement.
GCACACGACTTTACAAGCATCATCCCAGTTATGTACAATCATAGTCAAGGATTTTGAATTAGGGGCTGTTAAAATGACATTTTAATTTCTTAATTGTAACAAACCAAGGTTAGTGCAACAAGTAAGGTTAGACACCACACTGACAATCTGGGATTTTAAATCTAATTTAAACTAAATAAACAGAGGCAACAGTTAAAGTTTTGACACATTTAGTTTGAGGGCATGCTGTCATTAAGCAAGATCAAGCAGAATTAAAGACATTATGAAATTAATGTTAATTTTTCAATTAAACTGTTTACTCATATCATTATTCTGTAATTATGTATTTTTTATATTTACTTTTTTATATATAAAATAATTTTGTTTACAGTGATTTAAGACTTCTGGCCCTCACATTGTTTGTGCTAAAAGAATATTCAGACAAACTGATTTTAAACTGATGATAGTAACAATGACCAATTCAATCACCACATGACCAATCAACACAAAAAATAAAATTAATTTACAAATAAAACTTTTCTTCTTTTCTTGTTGAATGGCAGAGTTCTGTGACACCTCGACTGGGTCATGCTGCTCTGGGTCTGCTGAATGTGACTCTGGCCGGTGCTCCCTGTAACTCTACACCCCCCCTCACAGATGCTGAAGTGAGGAAGGAATACATGGGCTGCCAGAATCTACCCACAGCTCTATGGTACCAAAAACAGCCCAAATCCTACAACAGCAGGAATTAAGAAAAAACCCTGCTGCAAAGCATCTCACCACCGTCAGATGGACTACAGCCAAATCTATTGTTTATAAGTCACCCAAAACAAACACTTTAGTGTTGGACATTGCAGTTTTGAAGTACTTTCTTCTAAAAAGAGTAGAATTAGAAACTACAGTAGTAGTTCTAGAGTGCAAAGCAACAAACAAACAATGACCAACCGTTTCCTCTCCGTTTCCCACAACCCTCCTCTGATCTACCCGTGTGTGTGTGTGTGCTCAATTCACCCAGTGATGCACACACACCCTGACAAGACTGCATAATGTGTGCTTGAGAGATTAATAAAAGAAGAGCGAGTAACTCTGGACAGACAGAAAGAAACCAAAAGCGTCTATCATGTCCTCATGCTGAACCTCGGTTCCTCCCGCCAGACTCCCTGCAGCGGGCGTCCCACGGGGAGCGTCCCACTCTAACATCTCCATTCTCTGTCTGCTTTGGGGGTTCAGCTCAGGGACAAGAGCGCTCCGTTACTAGAATGCTCTTCTGTGGGTCAACTCACAGGACATGACTGGAACTGAACAATGGTGATGCATTATAAAACACTATATAACACACATCACACTTACCTGAACATTTCAGGACAAATGAACTCAATAAGGGACAGCGGTCCAGCATGAGAATGAAACGTTTATCAC